>UELX01004865.1:0-15939 GCA_900480035.1 Eupelmus urozonus | reverse complement strand
GGTTAAAAATCCTTATATTTAAATTATCATGAAATCAAAATGTATTAATTAAAATATTCATTGTTTTATTATTTATTAACTTTCTTTACATTATAAATAACTTTGTAAGAATAAAATTTATTTTAATATTTAAATACTTTTTACAATTTGAATTTTACCGCCTATTCCAAAGCAGCCAATCAAATCTCGTTTAAAGCGGCTTCACTTTTCGTGTATCTCTTTTTTAAGAAGGAAAAAAAAAGAAAATTTAATTTACAGAATTTCATCAAATCTTTTTGGAAGGTCATAAATAAAATCGTATTTTTAAATAACTTTCCTACGTCATCCGACTAATTATAATTAATCACATAATAAATATCCACTCCCCATCTACCAACCACACATCCTAAACCCATCCGCGTGCACAACTGCCAAAAACATTTATCACCCACCAGCATCAATACCCTCGCTCCACCAACCCAAAAAAACCCAATCTCTCCGCACACCGCATTCCCTCCCACCCCAGAATCTCGATAAATCAGCCCGAGCACTTTCAAAATTCCGCTAAAGGCTAGCCGAGGCATCACATCTCCAACTCGCATCTGACCCGCCACGACACACCCAACCTCAGCGCCGCGACACCCAAAGCGCGAATATCTAATCGGCGTTCTCCGTCCGTTCTGCAGCCACAGGATCGCGATCATCGATTACCCAGCCGCGCGGCATCCCTATATACACCCATGGGAAAAGCGTGATTTATTAGGGCGTGCTCGGCTCGTTATATCGTCGGAAGAATATCGACGCCTTATATCTCGCGCGCACACGACTTCCTGCTCTTTTGTGTCCGCGCAAGTGCAGATGTATTTTTGCCCGCCCGCCGTGTAATAATTCTAATTAGGGAGGCCTATTTTAAGGGCCTTAGCGCCCCGTTTTACGGAGGTTTATGTATAACGCGGACGGGGTAACGGTGAATATGCTGGGTATATATGGGGATTGTGTGGAGGTGAGGTTGGTGTATTGAGCCAGGAGCGATCTTCTTTTTAATAGCTCGAGAGCGAGCGGCTTCGTTTGTTTAAGCGAGCGTCTGCGGGTTTAGCGGTAAAGACATAGGAGAGTCGCGGTGAGAAAGTTCATGGAATTTTGCAAGAGGGCTGGTTGCGTGAGGCGAGACTGGCGATGTTTGTTGTTTCTTTTTTTTTTCAAAGGTTTTGATGAGAATGTGATTGATTGAAGTTGTCGAGCTGAGGCGCAATATGAACTTTCATTAGCATTTAGGTTTCAAAGATAGATTTTTAATTTTATTTTTATTTTTTTATTCTTACTCTGTATATGTTGATGTAAGATAACAATTTTTTAAGACACTGATGCAGATATTTATTATTTTTAATTACTTACACTTACAATAAATATTTTCTATACACAAATCAAAATTAAATACAAATTTATTGCGAAACCATCAGTTCTCCATTGGTAATCACAGTCTCTCGAACATCCTCGCCTTTAGAAGCCGTTTCCTCCGTCTCTTCATTTTGCAAAGTCGATTCTCTAACACCGTCGTTTCTCTCCTCCAATTCCTCGGGCTCTACCACCGTCTACAAAACCACCCGGATTACTACATCATCAACATACTTTTTCCGCTCCGTTCAAAATAAAACCCACAAATCCAATACCTTCTCGGCAACTCCATCCCGCGTAACTTCATCTTCCACTTCCTCGTGCAACTTCCGACTCTCCATGGTGACACTCACGGCGTAGGCTTGAGCTTGCGCTAATCGTCCCAGTTCCTCCTGCGTAAGAGGACGCGGCTGCAGCCAGCCGATCTCCATTCTTCTATTCAATCCATCACCATCCTAATGTAAGCGTAGAATTTGATGTAAATAACGAAAAGAATCAAAATGAATATACAAGCGTAAGTAGCTACATTCGATCCCATGTCGTCCGTTTCCATGTAGATAAGATAACGCTGGAAAAAAGCTTATACTTCGACGTTGAGATCCGTCAGCGCGCGAGCGCGCCGGCTGCTTATATTAATCCCTGGCTGCCTACTTAACAGCGCGACTGGCTTCGCCACCTCGCGATGGCTTTAATAACTATGTGGTGAGATTGACACGACGAGGCGCTGCTATAGTGTTGGATTTTTCTTTTTGATGAGCGCGCTGCAGTCGATGAGTGGTTGCGTCATTTGATTTATTTCGCGGAATGGTCGGCTTGATTCAGACATTGTTACTTTCAGCTTTATGTAAGTGCAATATTTTGCTAGATTATGCGTGTCTTTGGATTTAAAGTTAGGCATTTATTAACGGTCATTAAACATAATAAAAACTAATGCGCTCCGTTTAGATAAAGAGTATATTTAGAATCCGATATATTTACACTCAGCACTAAATGCGACTTTAATTGCAAATTAAATCTATCCACAAGCATTTTCCGCCCGGACTAAGCTCGAACTGTAACAAATTTATACTCATTCGGCCCATCAAATTGCCCAACGCACAGAAATATTTCTTAATTAACAAAGCCCCGCGCCGCGCGCTCGCGAGCGAGCCGCGCGGCTAATGAAACCAGAAACACACACGCGCGGGGCATTAATTTCCGCGGGCATATAAAATGAAACATTAACTCGGCGCGGAATCTGCATCTCCTCTGCAATCTGCTATTCAGATATTCAGGCGATAAACAACGCGCGGGCTCGGCGCGGCTGTAATGGTCTTAATCTCGACGCTAATGGCTTATAAAAAATGATCGTTTGAATACGTCGGCGGAAATTGGAAAGGGAGGAAGGAAACGGAAATCTTGGAGGAAATCGGTTTGGCAAGATTCCAGGGGATTTAATTCGGCGGTTTATCGGTTCTGGGGGTTTAGAGTTCGTGGCTGGGGAATAAAGGTACGGTTGTGGGATTATGTAAGTAATTAGTGTGAAAAACGAGCTGGGCTTGTTTATATGTAAATGATCATGTCTACTTTCGCTCATATTTTGTGTTAACAGTCGTTGTTATGCGATTAGCATAAATTAGCTTACATTGATTTTGTATTGTATTTTAAATTCAACGAATGTATCGGATAATAATTTCTATAATTTTATCTAATTAGATCAAAATGTTCATTTCGCTTCCATAAACATCTGAATAACTATTTCACTCAAACTTAAAAAGATCATTCTCATAAAACAATCCAAAACACTGTCCCCTTTAGCAATAAACATATTCATATCTACAGCCTCCTACATTACCCGCACTCGCTCATCCATTCATACACCGCCTCCTCAGCCGGGGTGAAAGCCGAATTCAGGCAAAAAAGGCGAACTTTCATTGCGCGATCCCCGACCTTGCCGCTGACCCGGCGGAATAATGCAGCCGCGCGCAGCTGTGGGCTTTAAAGAGCCAGCGCGCTCTCGCTTACGCGCGCAGCTGGGTACACACAGACGCGCACACGAGCGCAAGGACCCCGTTTATAAATAATTCAGGTAAATATACGCACGCGAGCGCGTTCCTTAAAGTGCCGAGCGCGAGCCCCATTATTCAAAGCTGACAAGTGGCATTAGGCGATCTGCCGGAGGGAGAGGGGGGGAATTATGCATTGTGTCTCGACGGCCGCTCGCGTGGTTAATTGTTCGCCGTGTGGGGATTAGATGTGATGAATTATGTAATGCGATGCTTTGGATTTTTTTTTTAAAGGAGGGGGGAGTGATAAGGGAGGTTGCGGTGGAGAAGGGTAATAATGGGTGTTTAGTGAATGGAGGTTTTCTTTTTTTGGAGGTGTAATGGGAGACTAGGGGGTATTGTGCGCTGTGATTGAGACTCTTTTATAGGAGGATTTAAGGATACTAGAGATTTGCTTTTAAATAGCGCTTTAAAAATGATATTTGCTTTGAATAAAACTTGAGGCTCTTTAGATGAACGCACAATCATGAATGTACGTATGCAATTATTTTTCGTTCCAATATAAAGGGGTAAAAATTTAATAGCTCTATCTATCATAAATCTATCCGCATACAGGAATTCAAAAGGTAACCGCATGTTTAAAAAGAAAAAACTCAAAAATCCAACGCCGCTAGCTTGACCCTCTAAACCATCGACAAGATCATCTCGAGAAAAATCACAAAACAATGCCAGCCCCGGAGAAAGTCATCCGTCATCCGTAGGACCTACAGTGGAGAGATTCAAAACCGCGCTCCTTACCACAAACAAGAAAAAAGACACAGCTCTATCCTCTCTCCTCCATCGCAGCAAAAACAAGCCGAGCCAGCTGATGGATCCGTCCATGGGCGGTCGCTGTACCGCTATTAGGATCAGACGCTCGCTTTCGCGGTGGTCCTTTGAGTGTATATGTACACACACCCCGCGTTCTAAGTACCCCGATGCGCGTAGGTGTCTTCGAGAGCGAGTCCAATTGCGTCCGCCGCATGAATCATTATCATTCGCGTGTAGTTTTAGAAGCGCTCGGGCTTTTGTGTATCTTTGCTCGGGTATGCGCTATTTGCGCGCGTGGGTGTCGGTATATAGTAGCTTCTCGAAGCTCTGCCGGAGATGTAACTCTTGTTTCATCGTTCGCATAAAGACGATTTCGCTCTGCTGTGTGAGCTTTTTTGCTTTCTTTATGGCTCTAGGGTGGAGGAGAAGAGGCTAGAGTTGACAATACGAGCTAGGACTTTTTCAAAGCTGTTAGATAAGATTGTACCGGGATTTTCTTCTTTTATGTTGAGGGCGATGGACCTGCGACGAGAGAGAGCTTAGAGAGCACAGCTGCCACGGACAGCAGAAGAATCTTGGAAGAGAGTACTCAGGAGATGTCATTCACGGACGTCTCTTGCCGAAGAGATGCTTCCTGCTGCGGATGCTGGGCGGTTAAGGATTTGGACTTTTTTTCGTTTAGCGGTGAGTGCTTGAGAGCTTTTATTTGCGCGCTTTCGAGTGGAGTGGTTTCGAATTAATAATAGAATTGGTAAATAGTGAAATTTAAAAGGTTCGTTTAGTTAATTTATTTTTACCGTGATTTTTCAAGTGAAAAATTATGTAATTTTTCATACGCGCTTTTGGATTTTATTTGTTTTCTTGGTACCACGATTCAATATTCACAAACGCGATAACAAAAAAGATTCATCAAGTATTAATGCCTGCATATCTCAAGAGAAACAATTCCCAGCTGTGACCCCTGAGCGGCACGAAAAAGAAGCCAACGTCGCTTACAAATGAAAAATTAACGATGGCCGACTTGGCGGACCATTCGATTTCACCGCTCGTCATTAAAGACAAGACTCACCGGAGACAATCGCTTTTTCTGCATAAAAGAAATTCACCTCTCGGCTATCGCGTCTTCTCGTTGCATCGAACAATAATTGGTCACTAGGATGACGAGCTTACGTTGTTATTATTGTGCTTGATGCATAAAAATGAGCTCGATGGAAGAGTTGAGTGTGTTGATCGTAAAAAAGGTGTTATTAATGTGCGATTGAGATAGAAATATAAAATGAAAGGGACGTAAGCGCATATGGTGAAGTACAATGTGAGTTGAGGTTCCGATATCTCGAAATTTGATACAATCGCATAGAAAGTTATGAATTGTCTCGACCGCTTAGTAATTCTGTTTTGTCAGTATTGAATTAAGTACTTACAGAAATAATGTGCTTATGGCTACTGCTTCGAATTTTGGCTTACCTGCAACAAAAAAAATAATCAAAAATTAACATACAATATTTATTATATCTTAAAAAGATACAAGATTAGTATTTGGAGAATATAGAAGTAAAAATATGCTTTAAATATAAAATAATTAAATTTGACGCATAAAACTAACGATACATCTATTAATAAATAAACGTTTTCAATCAAGTCAACTCAGATTTAAATCCATCAACCTCAGCTACCATCGGCACGCGCGAAAGTAAAACCCATATACAACTCCAAAATGACAAATTCTCCAACTCATCCTCCACAGAATCATCATATAAATCCAGCCTCCGTCTCAATTAGCCCTAGAATAAAAACCTCATGTAAACACATTACTTTCGCGCAGAAGCATCGGCAGCCGTCCATTCATCAATCCCCCTTAACCCAAAAAATCCGAATCCTACAAGCATCCACCTCTCTAACCCGCGTCTAATCGCGCCATTAATCCCGCATCGCTCTCCGATCTCTCCTCCTGCGTCAATAAACATCAAACCCTCGGCTCACTCGGGTCGTGCTTGCATACCTAAACGCTCCGTCTCGCGCATACTAAGCGCAGCGGCAAGAAATCATTAGCCCGCTTCTCTTTCTCTCTAAAAGAAGAAGCCGCCGCGCTGCTGCCGCGCTTTCGCCTAATTAGCCCGCGGCGGCACCTGACCGCGCGCGCGCCCCGATCACTTAATTAGTAACGGCCGGGAGGAGAGTAGTATAGAGTGCAGGCCCTCGCCGTGTATATGGGGTTTTACAGAGGTGACGCGCGTGTAGCACGGCGCGTGTAGCACGAGCCTCACGACGGCGGAAGTCGGGAGCTGACCGCGAGGAATATATTTTCAGCGCGGGGGGAGGGATGGAAAAATGTGGAGTGTGCAGAGGATAGCGCGGAGGGCAGCTCTTTTGTTGGGATGAGGAGGAGGACGCGGAAGTGGAGGATGGGGAGCTAATGAGAGTGGCGTGGACGTGATAGTTGGGATGGTTTTTTTTTTGCGCTGGCGTGGGTGGTGAGGAGGCGAACGGGACTTGGGTGTGGGGATTATAAATTTTGAGGCTGGTGGTTTAATAGTTGGTGTTGATTGAGTTAAATAGAGAGTATTTATTTTTTGTCTGTTCTTAGATGTATACTAGGTCAGATATCGAGTAATATAAAAAATGTAGTTATCTTTCAGATTATTTTAATGGTGTGTTTATATAGAAACGAAGTTATTCTTATTCCGAAATCAAATTGCGCCAAAAAATGAAAGTCTGTTTCATCTAATTGTAAACACTTAATACTGAGGCTCTTGATAAATTATTATCTTTTTTCGTGTTGTTGAACTTCTTTATCATTTATGCAATATTGCGTTTGAAAACATCAGAAGCAGACGGACATTGTATATAAATTAAAAGGTTCGATGTACTGCTTTAATTTGCATACAATAATATTTAATTATTTTTACAAACCTTATTTGTTCTGCGTTTCATAATAAGTAATTATTTACTTAGCAATGACAATTTAAATCATAAAAATATAATAATTATTTAAAATAAAACCATGTAAGTGAGTGAGATTTATTAAATTGTTTACATATAATTATGTATGCTTGGGGAAATATAACATGTTCTTTCACTATATTAGTTTACAACGCGTCTAAATTTAAATTCTAAAAAGCAATGAAGTTTAATAAGAATAATTATACATAGTAAAACGAGCTCTGATTAAGTTCTCAACTTAATCGGCTTATAATATATTAAACCCATATGTGAAAAATGTTTTTTTATAAGATTATTGACTTCAGAAATATAAAAACAAGACCATAATTTCTCTTCATTTTTTGTTTATTTTTCCTTCTAGAAAATCATTGGAAATCCGTAATCATTTTAAACCTCACTCCTAAACGCATAGTCCCCTTTGAGTCGAGTATCTGACTTGGCACCTGACCGACGCGTACAAGTAAACGCGTTTGCGCTAAATCCGATTAGGGGAGAGACTTGCGACGAGGTACACGCAGTAAGAGACTTAGAGGAGACTGAAAAAATTAAGAAACGAAAATATAAAAAAGAACGGTGTATGGCGTCTTTTACGTTTGCTTCGCTTAATAAATAATTTGTTGCGATTATTGCTAAAATTAGTGTATTTACCAACTTAAGATAATTTGAGCTTCTAAAAACTGTTCTGTTTTTTATCTAAGAATTTTTTTATTATTTGAGATAAAATTAAATATTCAAAGTAAAAAATAATATAAAACTAAATTTAATAATAAACTGATTTTACCAAAAACGAAATGAATTTGCCTTGAATATTTTATTGCACATATCAAGCTCTTATCTATAATAATTGTATAATAGAATTTTTAAAAATTTATTTTTATTCAAAAATCATTTTTCAATTAAAGATTGAAAAAAAAATTATGAAAATATACTTATCACTTTTGTTACAAAATAAATTTCCAAAAAATGCCATAGATAAACAACTTTATACAAAACTAACGATTAAATATCAAAAAATAGAATAGCAAAAAATTCACTTCCCTCACATATGATACTTAAGGTCATATTTCATGCATCGCACAAATTCGCAGTCGTAGAGTCCATAAGACAGCCTTTAAGGAAAGTAGCAAAATAAGAGAGCACGGAATAAGGATAAGGCCTTGCCGAACGCCAGGAAAAAAGCCGATCCGGAGAAAGAGCGCGCACCGATCGTGCGAAAGCTACTTCGCCTCTCCCCGGCGTAATTAATGAATCGCACTCGCGCTTCCGAACGTATACACACAGAAACGCGCCGGTGAAATTAGCGCTTTGACAAGTACTCGGTGAAAATACACGTGTACCGGAAAGAGGCTTCCCTCTGCACGCGCACTTTTTATCAGCCGAGCTCCTCGGTGTGAAATCCGAACGGTCATTCGCGTTGCCCCCGCGATGTTAATTACGTTTCGAAGCGGGCATTAAATAACCTGAGATCTTCCCAGGGATTCGTAAAGGTTTTTCTCGGGAGAAGCGAACTTTCTATACAGTTTCTAGCATTGAAAGGCGAAAACTGCGCGGGGGAAGGACGAATTCCACGCGGATTTAGCGACAAAAAGTCGGCGAATTGATTTAGCTCGAAATTCGATAGTGTAAGTGCTGTGGATAAATTGTTATTTATTGCTGTGATTATTTTTCGAAGGAAATGCGTCGTTAATGAATTAAGAGGAAAAATTGTTTGGTTTTTGAATTGTAGGAATTAGAAAGTGTGCTTTTAGGAGGGAGCAAAAATTAATTTTCAAGTTCGGTTACTAAAACAAGAAATTCCGTTTCTTTATTATATGGGAACGATTAAATATATTACAACACGTTTCCAAAGCGTTGAAATAGAAATAATTGAAATTTACAAGGCACGATCCGAAGCTTATTTTTCCTAACCCACTTCATTAAAAGTTTCGAAATGCGTCTATAATAACAAATTACGCCACTCATTTAGCTCACTATAAACCAAAGCCACAAACAAACCCAAATTAACACCTTCAATAAATGCTAATTTCCAATAATAAACAAACCAAATTAATTTAGCATATAATTGAATAGCAGCCCTCGCCGCCACCTTCGCTTTCACCTCGCGGCGCGCAATCCGCAAAGCCAGCCACTCTTAATTGCCCGCTAGTTTCACACAGAATGATTCCAAACGACTGCGGAATTAATCGTTCGTCTCAGATCCAGTGCGTCGTGCAATGAAAAGTTTAAAAGCTTATGGACCGATGATGAATTGACGGCTAATGCTTGGCCGATCGATCAAGTCGAGGCGCCCCTACCTTTTCGTCCATTCATCATTGACACGCGCTAGTGAGTTACGTATATAGAGATGTTATGCGCCTGGCGATCGATCAGCGTGGAAAAGTCGAAGCTTTCGGCAACTGCTGTGATCGGGCAACATTTTTAAGGAATGTTGAAAGATAGGATTCATGGATGACAAATTTGAAGGAGAGAAGCGCTTTGATGGGGTTTAATGAGAGGTTTATGCATGTTTGCAGTGAAGTCGATTTCTGCCTTGATCGTGTAATGATTGTTAATTTGTTTTAGGAGCGGCTCTTCTGAATTTCGAACACTTCAAACAAATTTGTGTGCATTCTAGATTTTTATTTAGACGAAAATAAATATTACCGATGATTTGAATCTGAAAGTAATACCTTTTAATTACAGCAATTATTTATATTTAACGAGCACACTGTCGTCGACTTTCATATTAACAGTCGCGCACTTTGTCACAACCGATCACTAAATAAAACGGCTAGATTAGCTCTATAAATAGCCGATAGTATCCAAAAAAAAAAAAAAAAAATCAATCTCATTCTACGCAATCTATATCAAAGCACATTCCACTTTCACATCTCCTTATCGCTCAGCCCAGGCTGTCTCCTATCTCCGTTACGACCTCAGCAACCTCCTCACCATCTCGACATCTGTCCCCGCGACAAAATCAAACTTCCTCCATATGTCGCGAGCGACCTACGTAACAAACACACCACGACCGATGTCGCAGCGCGTAATAAAGATCGGAATCGCCGGACCACACAGAAGGCGCCACTGAAATCCATCGCGTGACTTGGCTGCCATTACACCGACGGGTCCCTGCAATTTTAGCACTCGTAATCTCGTTATCGATTGTGAGCGGACTGGAGCAGCTCTCCTTTGACCTGTCGTTAAACTCGTTTGTTTTTATGAATGGCTATGTGTGTGTTGGGTTTGGAGTACCGGTGCTTTTCGCTTATCGTGGACTAGGTGCTAGACATTTGTCGCGGGACTAACATTTGATTTTATCGGGACGTACGCGTGGCGATAACGGCCCGCATTCCTTTAATTTTTGCGGGGCTTTCGTTTTGCGTGTTGGGGAATTTTTTGGGAGGTGCTTTCTCTTTTGGTTTTTAAAGTTTGAGCCGTTTAATTATCAGACGTGTTTGGTTTTTGTTGAGTATGTGGACAATGATGGCACGATCTTATTTATTGAATCATGTTGAGGCTTAAAAATTTTTAATGTATTACTTTTAATTGATTATTAATTTAGTATATAAAGATAAGGACATAGTCATCGAAAGATATCAGAGACATTTATCTTATTAACTCAACGTAATTAAACCCTCTCGAAGTCCAGAGAAATGAAAAGTATCTGCTCTCCGCTATCTCGAAAATTCATTTCCAGCAGGTTCTTCAACCAACAAATAAAACCTCTTTTCAGCAACTAAACGCCCAGCGAAATATAGCAACTCTCTGCAACCTAATGGAATTCTAAGCTCGATTTCGCCATTTAGAGTCCCACCGCGCGTATCGACTCTCATCTCTCTCTCTTCTTTTCAAAAAAAAGAAAGCATCGTCTTCTAAAAAAAGGGGCGCGCCGCTCGCGAGCACAATAAAAGAAACAAGGGAAACGAGAAGAGACGAGGCAGCGGGGCGCCCCGCCGCGGCCTTCGACGTGGACTGCATGACGCGGATCGGGTTTTCTCGGCGAGACAGACGTGCCCGGCGCAACCGAGACTGTGCAAATATGTATACGCCATGGAGAGGATCGTTGCGCTATTTGAAGTCTTTAGAGGTGGAAGATGGGTGTGTGGCAGAGGAGGGTTGAAATGGATAATTGGAAATTGGTGATGCGCAATGAGATTTAAAAGGATTTTTTTTGTTAAACTGAATAAATTGCACATTAGCGGTGAAAGAAATTCTAATAATGGCAAGAACACATAATTGCAATTGTTATAAGATGTTCTTTGCTTCAAAATTCAACAAGTGTGTGTGAAAGATGTGAAAACAAAAAAAAGGAAATACTGCGGGAAAAACTTATGTCTGTAAAAATACAAGAAAAACGGTCGCTAGTGTTACTGAAAATAGCAATGGAAGTTAAATACTCAGAAAAAACATTAGAATTTCAGATTCTCTCCAACGTGTACATACGTATACGTGAAAAAAATGAAGACCAGATTCCCGTGATTAAAGTACTACGTGCTATCATGTAATATTTATCACGATCCGTGGATTATCGTTAAATAAATATAGGAAGATAATAAGAGAGTTTAATAAAACATGTAAAGCATCAACAAAAATATTATTTGTATAAAAACTGAAATGAAATGTAAATACACTGATACTGGAAAAAATACCTATAATCTTTGTTTATTTATTTATCCATGTATTTAGTTAGGTATTAATTTATTTATTCATTACTTTTTACTTGATTGAAACATTTCGAAATATAAAAAAGTACAAATACTTATTTAGTTAGCTTGCGATCTTCTTTAAATTTTTATCTTCCAACAATCAATAAACTATGAAACAACCAACACCTTTTATGGTGCAATCACCGGCACCTGCCAACCAAACACAGCCCACCTCGACGATCCATTCCCACGAAGCCGCGAGTCGATCGCGTGTAAACAGAAGACGCACAGCATCCCATCTCTTACTCTTTTTTTCCCATCGTCGTGGCAAGATCCGAGCCATGAACAAATTGATCCCAGCCAGTTCTCGAGGCGATCGATTTTTAAGCGAGTCTCCGGGGCGGTCGTCGAATTTGTCAGGCCGATTTTGGCTACGTGCCGCCGAAAGCCTTAATTAAGTCTTTCCCCGAGAGCGAGAGAGGACAGAGACTTCTTGTCCGTTCTTGGTACGGATGAGGAATGAATAATCGAAAAACGGGGAGGCAAGCTTGGCATTCGAGCTGCTGGAATTCAACCGACTGGCTCATTGTATTGTGTTTCACAGAGTTGGAAAAGTTCAATGGATTTTGGTTATACTGACATTAAGTAGCGTAAAATAATGAAAGGGATATGCTTTGTTTAGAACAGGGTCTGGAAGGACTAATGATAAAAAAGTACTTGCTTTGATGTTTAATTAATAAATAATAATTAAGAGTGAAATTATAGGAAACAAAAAATGTTCATGATTGAGTTTTTTAGTATTTATTCGAATACAATTTATAAAATTAAAAGCACCCTCTAGGTATAAATAATATTAGAAGAACTGTTTTATTCTATGAACTAGAAAATTTTGTAACATCAACCCAATATTATGTCTTCAAAACTGATTCTCATAACAGTTATGCAGTATAACGGTTTCATTATCCATGCCGTTCAAAGACATAATTTATTCGCTTTTAACAAGCTAGTCACTAAACACTAAGCTTACTTATGAATACATCAAACTTGCTAACCGTCTTATAATAACTGCTTAACGCAACACAAGTGAATCTTCCCATAGCTCAATCCGACGATGCAGGTGATCCATCATCACTGTTCCGCAAAGAAACTCGCTCCACGTAATAAAGCCATCAACACCGAAAAAACGCTCCGTTCGAATCTCCATAAAACGATCCGAACGCTCGGTTTCCATAAAAAATATCCTCGAAACGACAGAGAAGAAGGTCACGCCGTCGTCCAGGGAAATGAAGTCGTCATATATCGAAGAAAAGCGTCGCAGCTGCTACGTCGTCGACCCAGAAAGGTGCGCGCCGGCCAGCTTTTAATTTACGGCTAGTCGCACGCTAATCTACGAGGAGAATCGACAAGGCCAAGCAACGGGTCTCTCGGCCGCGTCATATCTCGCACGCCGCGTTTTCATATCGACCACCTGGGGCGAGACTCGTCCGGGATTACACGCGTCGACTTTACTTTCTCTCGTTGGATCTAAAGGATCGTAGCGTGAAAATCTTTAATGCTGCGGCTTTTCCGTGAGTTTGTTTGAGTTAGCCTTAGTTGGTGATCTGTTTTCGTAGACGAGGATTACGATTTGGTAATCTTCTGAAGATATGGAAAGTCAAAGTTACATTCAACAAGGAACGATGCAAATTTATTAGTTTTTTAAAGTTACTTTGAAATTCATGATTTTAATGGTTTAGAATATTTTTCCTTGCACGATAAGATGCACTTATCTATATACGTTCTTTAATCAAATTAATAGGCTTTTGAGAGACCTTCCAACAATGAGATTAATTACTTTATCAATACGAATAACAAACTCTCGTCTCGACGTCAGTTCTGCTACCCGCGCTCGATTAATTTCGCACGTCACTAAAACACTTTCTAATTAGCGCGAATAAAATTCTTGACGTTTGTAAAACTCCGTTTACAGAGTCTTAGCATCAATAAAAGAAAGCGCAGCTAGAAGTAGTTGGCCGGTAAGGAGGCTGATATGGATTGGCGTGTACACAGAGAGGCGCGGATTAAGTTGGCATTGAGCGTGTGTGCATATCGAGCCGTCAGTCCAGGTGCCATATCCGCACACGGGCGAGGGGGTCAACGCTCAGCAGAGGCGGTTGCCGCTGCAGATATCTGACGATTCTAACGAGCGTCACGAGCTAAGCGCGCTTCCGCGCATATCGTTGCCTTGCGTCACTTTGTCGCCGCGCTGCTGTTATTGCGATTGTCGTGTTTGTCGTACATGATTTATTGGATATTTTTTATATGAGTTAAGGAAATGATTGATGTTGCAACAATTGAAAGATAGAATGCTCTGGATATTTAATCGTATAATATTTAACGTTGGTGGAAGTTAAACTTTACTGGTATCGTCAATTTTTAGAGGATTTAAAATAAAGATTGAAAAGATATTTTAATATATAAATTAACTACATTCATTTTCAAATAATATTTAGAAAAAATATTTTATTTGTTAACAAAGAGATAAAATACCTAAATAAATACTTAAATATAATCATACATAGTGAGTATTTTTAATAACATAAATATTAGCTTCGCATATCTTATAAATAATTAATAATATTTTATATTTTTTATATTATTCTATATTATATTAATTAATTTTATATATAATTAATATATAAGCAAAATTTTTAAGAAAAATTCATGTTTTTAAAACCAATTAAACATGCGGCTGAAAAATGACGGAGGAGCTTTCTTCTCTTCCATCTTTTCGTTTACATTATTGTGAACGTTGGAAGTACTTGAAGGAATTTTTGAAGTAGTTATAGGTCTTTTGGTAGAAGTGCTAGAAGGTTTCTCAGGTGACTTAGATGTAGTAGAAGGTCGTGATGTAGATGTGGAATTACTAGGTCTTTCGGTAGATGGAGAATTACTTGAAGGCCTTTCAGTAGATGTAGTTGAAGTCGTAATTCCTCCTATGCCGTTACACTTAGCTTCGTAGGGCCAGGTGCAAACTTTGAGCTTAACACTGTAGTGAAGACCCGCAGGACATGGTATCACATAAGCACGCCCATTGCTACATTTGCAGAATTTAGAGCAGAGCTCGTTCGGTAGCTGCACAGTATAGTTGTGCGGGTCAACATGAGGGCAGCGTCCAATACAAGTTTTGGGATTCTCCCACGATGGCGTAGTGGTTTGAATTGTAGGTTTGGAGTCTCCATCGATTTCAATAGCCCTTTTGTGGATTGATCTTCGTGTAGTAGACGTGGTTATCGGAGTCTTGTTAGTGCAGTTTACATTCCATGGCCAATCACACACTTGTATTTCAGGGTTAAAGTATAATCCATTGGGACATTCTTGAATCACCTTTCCTCCATTGACACATGTATAAAATAGTGAACAATTCGTTTCATGAGCTATATGAACGGCCTCGGGAGTGCTGCCCCATGGCGGACAGCCAGTTGGAGGAGAAATAGTGGTTGTTACTTTGATACATCCAGCATTTTCGGGTAAATCACACTTATGAATAGAAGGATTGAAGTGTAAACCATTGGGACACTTTTCAAGAATTTGGCGGCCTTTATCACATTTATAATATTTGGAACAAACACATTCGTGCGGTAAACAGACAGGTTCTTCCCAGTCATCCTTTGGACACGATGTTGGATAATCTAAAATTAAAAATATCATTGAACTTAACATGTTTTGTGTTTAATGAATGCTTAAACATAATGAATAATTATACGAACGAATGTAAATTTATTCATATTACTAAAATAAAGACTTACCGGGCTTCGAAGTAGAAGTTGAATTCCATGGTCTCTCGGACGAAGTAGTGGGTTTCCAAGTAGAACTTGAATTCCATGGTCTCTCAGATGAAGTAGTAGGTTTCCAAGTAGAACTTGAATTCCAAGGTCTTTCGGACGAAGTAGTAGGTTTCCAAGTAGAACTTGAATTCCATGGTCTCTCGGATGAAGTAGTCGGTTTCCATGTAGAACTTGAATTCCAAGGTCTCTCGGATGAAGTAGTCGGTTTCCATGTAGAACTTGAATTCCAAGGTCTCTCGGACGAAGTAGTAGGTTTCCAAGTAGAACTTGAATTCCATGGTCTCTCTGACGAAGTAGTAGGTTTCCAAGTAGTACTTGAATTCCAAGGTCTCTCGGACGAAGTAGTAGGTTTCCAAGTAGAACTTGATCTCCAAG
>UELX01004864.1:0-15939 GCA_900480035.1 Eupelmus urozonus | reverse complement strand
GTGATTTCTCTTATTTTCTGCCTCCTTAAAGGAAAAACTCGAACCTCAACGTCTTTTAATAAAAAGGTCTTTAACATAAGCGATTTTCAAACGATATAATTATAGTCAGTGCCGAATTTAAAGTGGAAGGGCCTATAGGTCAAAATGAGACAGGGCCTAATTAAGGAAATCAAATTTACAAATTTATTAGAAAATCTTGAAATGGTAGGTATAGTAAAAATGAATGTTTTTTAAAATAATTTTAAAATTTTGACAAGGATATTTTGTAGCTTTTTTGATTGCAAATTCATTAATAAGATCAGAAATATCTAGTTCTCACATAATGTCGCATTCAGTGCTAAGCACCGTTCTATTATTTAGACTTTATTATTTTTATGTGAACATGATAAAAATTATATAATTCCTATCAAATCTCTTCAAATTTATTAATTCGCTCATAATTATAGAAACAGGGCGTTGCTTATGAGCCTTTCTGTTCAAGTTTATATGTTATAAAACTCAGTTAAAACCTGGAAAAAACTAATTTTAAGAATAGACATAATTTTGTCCTATATAATCTTAATTGAAGGAACTTTTCCTACCTTACATATCATTAAATTTTACAATTTGGCTTACTCATAACTTTAAAAAGTCTGATCTATTGCTTGAAATCTTCTTCCGAAGACAAACTTATGTCGAATTCTTCTTTTAATGTATGTTTGTGATTGCCACGAGATTTTTATGCCAGTTCAACGGGTTACCTTAAAAATTTTCAGAGATCTTAAATATATTTTTCTGCACAAAATAACAATACTATGGAATTTTGTTTAATATAAGTTAAAGTGAATTTTACGCACGTTGCGTTTGTACTTGTATTTAACTTGAACTTATATTTAAGAAAATTAAAGTACTGTTATTTTGTGAAGATAGATATATTGAAGATCTCTGCAAATTTTCGAGGTAACCCGTTGAAAAATGACATAGAAATCCCGTGGCAATCACCAAAATACATTAAAACAAGAGTGCGACTTTAGAAGAGAATTTAAAGCATTGAAGCAAACTTTTTGAAGTTGAGAATATGCCAAATCAGGCCAACAAAAAAGATCCCACAGTTCATTATCTAGTTATTAACTTAATGTTTTTGCATATTTGACTAGATTCACTATCATGACATCACTGCAGTTATGCGAAAATTCGTAATTCAATGAAGTTAAAGCGATACAATCAACTTCAAAAGTTTGCTAATAGTAACGTTTGGTTCAATTTGAAGTTTGAATACATTGAATTTGGTAAATCTGAACTTTATAAGATTTTTGAACAATATTTTAATTTTGCCGTAAAAAAATTTTAAATAATGATAAATTTTTTTACTTGTAGACGTAAAAATAATGACTTAATTTTCCTACTAATCCTATATGAATGCACGTATATCCAGTAGCGCTGGCGATCAAATGTGAACAGAGTCAATAGCCTGGTTCTGTCTAATTCTAAAAGTACACTGAGAATAAAATTTAGTTCTTACAATTGTAATTGAAAACTGTAATTGATTCAATAAAGCTTTAATTTGTTAAATACAAATTTAATTGATTTAACTAAGCCTGATCAAAATAACTAAATTTTTTTCTGAATGTTTGACAAAATTTGTTTCAGTCTAATTCTTTATTATTTAAATTTATTGTTAGATTATCGTAGGGTTAATCAGTATAATTCAGTTATTTTAGAATATTTGAACTATATAAAATAGAAAAAGCGCAAATTAACTTTTGAAACCGATTGTATCACTTTTACGTCTTTGACCTATGAATTTTTTATGATCTAACAACATTTCCAGCGCGTGGATGGTTTCTTTATCCGTGAATATGATTCGCGTAAATGAATGCAAAAATTTAAAAATGTGTGTGACATTGCATTTTTAATTCTTTCTTTGCGACGGTTATAAAGGCAATCATAAACGATTTAAATAACACAAAAATTTTTTGATCTTCCATTATACTAGAATTTATCTATAATAGATTTATTTAGAAATTACGAATAAGTTGTTTGAATGAATAATTTAATTATATTACAAACAGATTCAAAACGTGATGCTTTTATTAAATTGTTTTATTTTTCGTTAATTATATTATTATATTATTGTAATTCAATTCAAGTTGGGCTTCAATTTGTAAAGACTAAAAATTATATATTGTTATTATTATACGATGATTTTTTAGATCAACATATAGAAAAAAAATGTTTTGTACTCTGAAAAAAATATTTTAGAAAAGTAATATAAAAGCATTGATTTCTTTTAAGCATAAAACTTTTGTTACTTAAAGAGTGATAACTGGATCGATTAATAATGCATCGTTCACATGGCTCTTATATTAGCAATGCATGTAGCTCAGAAGTACACAGTTTCAAATTGAAAGCGAAGGCTGATGGCGATTTCTAATCAGTTCTTTGATATCGGCAATTCCTCGATCAACTTCCAAATTTCGATAAATTAGATTAATTAAATTAATTCTGTGTTAAGTTGTTTATCAAGATGTCTCGATTGGATGAAATTTACGACAGAATAAACGACGATTTAGAAGTGATTGAGAGTGTTAAAACACAGGATAGTAATGTGCTCAAATTTTATTCGGGTAAAACCCTTTTTATCACTGGTGTAACTGGATTTATGGGAAAATCTTTGTTGGAAAAATTATTGAGAACTTGTAAAGGTATTAAACGTATTTACATCTTATTAAGGCCAAAAAAATGTGGAACAGTTGAAGAGCGGCTAAAAAAATATTTTCAGCACGAGGTAAATATGTATATAAATAATTTATAATGCAAAATAATTTACAAAATTGGGAAATATTTCAAAGTTCTATCAAAATTTTTATTTTGTGTTGTTGTACAGGTGTTTGATCTTTTACGAAAAATAAATCCTAATTTTGAGAAAAAAGTAGTAGCAATTAAAGGTGACTTATTTTTAGATGATTTAGGATTGTCTAAAGAAGATAGAGATGTTTTGATAAAAGAAACCAATATAATATTTCATAATGCTGCTAATGTAAAATTTAATGCAAGAGTAAATATTTTATTAAAAGTTAATGTTATAGGAACAAAAAATGTATTCGATTTAGCGGAAGATTGCCATAATCTTCAACTTTTCATGTATATATCATCAGCTTATTCACATATTTATAGAAAAATAATAAAAGAAGAATTTTATCAACCAGCAGCAGATTTGTCAACTATTTATAACTTAATTGATGCTGATGAAAAAACTGTAAATGGTTTGAGTGAAGAATCTGTGAAAACTGTGATAGGAGATCAATTTAATGTATATACCTTTTCGAAAGCGGCGGCCGAAGAAATAGTGAAACAACGGTCAATGAAGGTCAAATTTGCATGTGGTGTTTATAGGCCAAGTATTGGTAAAATAAAAAATTCTCTTTTTTAAAATAATATTCAGTTCCTTATTTTAAGTATTAAATGTTCGAATTTTATATTAACAAATTAGACAATATTCGTAACGATTTTTCAAATTCATTTTAGTAATTAATACAATCAAAGAGCCCATAATTGGTTGGGTGGGAAACGCAAATGGACCTTTACTTCTCTTTACAATGGTAGGCTTAGGCGTGTTTCATACTGGTTATTATTTATATAAGCCAATGGACTTAATACCATGTGATTATGCAATTAACGCATTATTGGTAATAGCTCCGGATGTCTTTAACAGATGGTAATTTTATACAATTTAATAAAAAATTACTTTAGAGTAATAGTTTTTGAAAAAATATTTTATTACATTAGAAATTAGTATTAAGCAATTCTTTTTCTTTTATTAAAAGTATTTAGGATCAAAAAATACAGATTTTGGAAAACGTATGGATATATATATATATATATATGCATATCTATGCCTATGCGCGCGTGCGTAATAGTACATTATGTAGTAGTACTCGCTACGCTCGGTCCCAAGCTCGCACTCGCTAAGAATGATACATGTACGCTCGCGGTAACATATTCTGTTTTTTTGTCCAGAGGCCGCAAAATGAATTTTTGCGCCCTGTATAGAGATCGCAAAATACTAAATGTGAGACTTAGACCGCGAAATTTATTTCGTGGCCTAGGCCTTATATTTAGGGTTTTGCAGCTTCTATAGAGAACGCAAAAATTCATTTTGCGGCCTAAGAACAAAAAAATAAGTTTTTAGCACACCCCGGCTTAAAATAAAGTCTTTATTTTCGATTAGTCGAGAATAAAGTACTTTGTATTTCTCTGAGAAAAAAGCGCTCTGCGCGTATGCAACGGCACATTTCATGACGAAAACATGCCGTCGCGTATGCGACGAAATCTTTTTTCTCAGGTAAATCGAGCAGCATTTTATTCCGAATATCGAGAAAAAGATGTGCCGAAAGTATATGGCCAATTACACGATTCCTGAATAAAACAAAGCCAGGAATAAGAATAAGAAATTATAATGTTTACTATATTTATTATATACGAGGTAAAAACTTATTTAATTTAAACCCGAGCGTAGCGAGAGTAGGGTAAAAAACTGGATGGAATAATTAAATTTACTCTCGAGGTGTATGTAGTACTTTGTTTCCACCTTAACTGTGGCCACTTATTTGTTTATATTTTATTTTTTGGATAATTTTTCTATTTTTTCTAATAAAAGTGCTAGCACAGAAATAATGCCCTAGGATAATGGGCTATTATTTCCGTCCTAGAGTTTTGCGGGAATAATAGACCATTTTGAGCGCGCTTATTCAAGGAAATAAGCGGTAATTATCGTTGAGATGGGAATAAAATAAATTAATAATTTTAAATGTATTTTTTGAATTAAGAAATTTAAAAAGCATTTTTTTTAAAAATATTATAAAATATATGATTAACTCATTAAAAAAAAATCATAACGCGGATTATATAAGTATACGTAATTTTTAATTTAACTATATAATATACTCATAGTAAATTTATATATTTTTAGTGTAATTGCGCTATACATGAAATATATAAATTATTTTTATATTGAAGGAATCTGGAACAAAAAGCAGTAGTTTACAACTACGGAAGTAGCGTAGAAAATCCAGTTCGTCTCACAGATATGTACTACGCCGGAAGGAAAGTCGTACGTCCAACGGAGAGGTCGAAAAGAGCTGTTTGGATGGATTACTTATTGACTACCGATAAATTTTGGTTGTTTGTGCTGTTGCACATTTTACTTCATTTTATACCAGCTTGCATTGCAGATACAGCTCTTTTGTTATGTGGTAAAAAGCCTAAGTAAGAACAGTTTTCTTATTTAATCGAAAATGTTTGAAATTGTTTTAGTTCACTCGTCATGCTTATTAGTTATATGTATTTATTTCAGAGCTTTGCCATTATTTTGGAGAGGAACAAGGAATTGTAACCAAATATTTTACTTAGCTAATGGAGATTGGAAAATTCATATGACTGAAACGATCAAAGTTATTGATCGTCTTAATGCCACAGATAAAGAATTATTTAGCTGTGATATACGAAAGGTTGATTGGGAAGAATTCCCAATAGTTGTATGGAGAGGCGTTAAACGTTATCTTTTGAAAGAACCAGTAACTAGTGAAGAGGGTGAACGTAGATATAATTTGTTGTGGTATGCCCATTATGGCATTATATCCTTACTAATCTTAGCTTTTACTTATTATGCTTGGAGACTGATACTTTGGGTAATTTAGTTTATAGCGGGACCTGATTAAATTTTTTCTGCGCACTTTAGCCGATTAATGTAAAGATTCACCATAAATATATCTTAAAATATAGTTTTGAAAAATATTAATTTTTATCTTTAAGTATATCATTACGAGAATTTAGATTTATTCAGGACGTAGATTTTGCCTCGAACATCCTCTTGTTTTGGAGCATTTTAAATTATAGTGTTTACTATAAATTATCTTTTCATGCATTTAACTAGTTCTCACGAAACAGTGAGAACTAGTTAAATGCATGAAAAGATACTTTTATACTTTAAAAAAGAAGAATGAAAATGAAAAATCTTAAGCTATGTTCTAAAAAGGAAATGCTGAATCATGAATCATATTCAAGAATAATTAAGGAGCTTACAGCATCGCTAGTTTTATCTGATATACTTATAAATTTATTTTTCTAAATTTAATAAACTTATTTGAAAATGAAACTAAGCTCCTGTGCATTTACTTTTATACACACAAATAAAAATTCAACAATGAGGTCATGTCTCGGTCTCTTCTTATAAATCAAGACTGATATTACTAACCTAGCTCTCAGGCGAACACTCGGAACCGCCATAAAAGTGCCACGCGCGCAAATTTCTCTGATTGCAGGGTTACCACGCAGCTTCCATTTTTTATTTTTACTTTTTCTTTACTGTTTTGGCCCCTGTCCTATTCAATCGGCGAGAGGCGAATTTTTTTCAAAAGAATAAGCGGCGCGAAAAATGACATTCTCCGCGATGATTCATTTATATAGAAAAGCCCGGGCTAAATGGACGCAGCGATTTTCGCGAGGACCGCGGGAGGCCGAGGGAAAAGCGAGAGCCCGTGCCAAAGCACTGCACGCGCACTTGTTTTTTTTTTACCATCAGCTAGGTATGAAATATTGATTTGCTATAGGGATTCTTTTATTGAGTGCTGGGCGTATTGCGGCCGGACGAAAAATGCGAGAGGATGCGTGGGATTCTGTGTAAGCGAGAGTGCGAATGGAGAGCCTAGGGAGCTGGGTTATTGAAAAATATTTTTCGAAAAAGCTGAAAATCTTTTAGTTTGTGTTATTTTTTTTAAAGTGTATTTCAAAAATACTTAAGATTTGGTAGGAAAATTAATACCATACACTACTTATTATATTTAATGTTAAAAATTTTATTAAACTCATACAAAAAAGATATGAATGGAAAGCTTTAGTAAAATAACTAACAACATTCTTTCATTCACTGCTACGGTTTACATGACACCTCGTATATTGTTAATACATAAGTATTATTAATCTCAAAATTTTTAATCCAAAATTTACAAGTTCTTCAACTGTGCGATTTTGCTTAGATGGCATATGTACCAAAATAATTAATTAAACTAAAGCCAATCTAATGCATAAACAACTACAATATAATGCATTATAGATACATATTTAAATAGACTCTCACTGTTTCTAAAAAAAAATCTTTAAAATCGCACAGCAGAACATAAACTATCTACATAAATTCAGCTTCCTTTTCACCACGAACCCCGCCGAGCTACACCTTAAGCTTGAAATTCCATTATGCAGTCGCACCATTACCTACGCATCTCGACACCTTAACGTCATCATTACAGCCATTACTGTCGCTTCTTTTCATCTTCATGCAAATACTCACGCCCCGTTAAAATGCAATAAACACCCATCTACATTTATCTCCACCTCACCTGCACCTATACCCACCCATGGCAAAAACATCCATAACCAAACCGTAAATCATCAGCAGCCCACACCTTCGTCCAGCATTTCCGAAGCACGCGCTAGCTTCTTCGTGGGTTATGCGCATGCAAAGCGCGCGCGCGCGCGCTGCCTAAGGTGAATCTGTCCCCCGATCAAAGACACTGGCACAACTTTCACCAATCTCGATCCGCGGAATGCACGTGCAGAAGCTGGCATATAGGCTGCACCAGCTGCGTTGCGCTGAGGGAAATTTACGGCCGGCGCCGGCGCTGCTGCTTGAGTCGCGAAAAAGATTGACTTTCATGTGTGTGCAGGATGTGTATAGCCGCGCGAGCGCAGCTGCACCGGCCGCCGAGGAATCTTTCGTCTCGGTTTTTTTTGCATTTTTTGAGACTGAGAGAGAGGGAAAGAAGGAGAACGTCTGGGGGCTTGTAAGACATCGCGCAAGGGAAATCCGAGAAACTCGCGGCCTGCGCGATTGTGTAGATAGCAGTGCGTATTTTCTCTTTGCGTAGGTGTGAATGTGGATTTTTGGGGTGAGTGAAGGATGACTTTTGCTTTGTTATTTTTTGGTGGGCTTGTGAAATAAATTGATTTTTATTGCTGAATTAGATAAATTTATTTATTATACGTAATGTTATTATTTGGTTGTACGATCAGATCAAATGCAACTGATTCTTGTTGAGAAAAACAAAAATTTTTAATTGCTTGTACAAATTGTTCGTAACAGAAAATCTTTTTTATTTCTCAACTTTTTATATGAAAGAAATAAACAAATTTTTTGAGTCCCTATAAACTACTTGGTAAAGAAGAAATACTATATTTTTTTTTTGGAAATATATAAAAGTGAAACCGTCAATAACTGATAAAGATATTTATAAATATGTATCAGTCTGTTCAATATTGATGAAATTTAGAAAGAGATTTGTTTGCGCATAAAATAATGAAAATTAAAATATAAATGATATTATTAATTAGTAAAAACATCATTATCGATGTGTAGAAATATAATATTTTTCCTTTATAAATATTCGTTCAAAAGTAATTATATCAAAGTTAGTGAAATAATAATTTTAGTTAAAGAAACAAATTTTAGAAGCAACTGTTTGACCCTTTTTTAAATTCCTGACGACCTAAATATTTGAGTCGGATAAAATAGTTTACTACAAACTGAAACATATTTCGAGATTAATAGTTTTGAATAAATAAAAAATGAGTATATATACCGAAATGAGAGAATAAATATAGAATTATAATGAAAAATTGAGTTGACCCAATTAAGCACAAGGACGATATAGTTACTCAAAAACTCGAAAGCCTACCTCACTATTTTTTGCCTTATATAAATAATTATTACCTCATTACGGTTAATATTTCATCAGCGTTTATTTTGGATGATATCACATTTTAAAATGTCCTATATTCTGTTCTATATTGAGCGACATTTACGTAAAATATATTTACGCAATATAAAAAATATCAACTTGCAGCACTTAAATAGATAATAAAAGTGGAAAACGATGACGACGAACAATTAATCAGTAATTTCAGCATTACCAACTACTAATCCATAGCTTTTTTTAGATCATTGTAAAAGTTTTTACAAAAAAGAAATTTCCCTGTCATCCGCTGAGTAACATCGAAAAAATTTTGCAAAAAGAGGCTACTTTTTTGCAGCGGAATTACGCTTAAAAATTCAGCGAGCGAAATCGCGAAAAATTTCGTTGAATCATTTCTGTACTTATGCACTTTGAGCTTGCTCATCCTTTCTCGCTGCCAATATGCAAAGTAAAGATACAAAAAGAGAACGGCAAGAGAGATTGTAAAAGTAGCTCACTTTCCTCTGTGATTTTTTGCACTTTCAAATTTATTATAATACAAATAGAAATAGGTAAATATATTAAAAAAAGGTACTGAAATATTTTTTTTTAAATCACGTATTTTTATAAATAATCTTTTTTTTTTAGACGTTTTGATAATTTTTAGTACGGGATGCAAATTAACTCTTATTTAAATAGGATTAGTTTGAAGTAATTCTTAATAAACTTGGTACTACAGACTTTTTCAAGATATTAACATTTACTCCAAATTTCAAAGTATAATGAAATACAAGTAGACAACGCGTATCAGCATTCAACAATCTATGAAATGACTATCAAAGGTGTAACAACAGGAGTATATATAACTGAAAATCAAAAATTCCTCGCTATTTAATCAAACTATTCTACAAACGCGTTTTGATACTATATTAATATTGATATAACATATTTGTATCAGAAAATAATCACAGCAACGTTTAAAAAAAAATCTTTCACTTTCTGAAGTCGAATCCATAACATAGAACCCACTAATTAATAAAGAAAGTTACATCCTCATCAACGAAAATCACGCGGCTCTTAGTCACCTTGCCATACATTATCCCACAGAACCAACCGTGACGCACGCATTTTAATCACACACTATCTGTAATTCTACACTATCCAAAAACATCCCGCCTTATAAATAACCCAGCGCAGCAAAAATCGCAAAAATACTACCGCAAAAAAAAAGACAGAAGCCGCCGCCAAAACAAACTGCTTCATTACATAAATTACATAAATCCCAGCGGCGGTCTGCATAATTCTTTTTGCTAATGACGAGCGCACCTTTCGCCCGCGGGCTCATCGAGCCTCTCTTCATCTTCGACAAACAGCTTCACGCCGACGCTCGCGATAAAACTCTCACTTAACCCGAGCGCGAGTTTTTCCTTTCCACGAACTTCCGGCCGCGATTTGTTCGGTGCAACGGTCTTAAAGCATGTCAAGCGAGACACTTAATTAGAAATCGATTGGCTTCCCGATCGCTTGGCGGCAGTAGCTTGCTCGTATGTTATGCGCGGCTCGTCTTCGCAGCGTGACACTCTCACCTTTTCATGCCCACCTGCGCGCGCGCGCCAGTTCGACTTTCGATTTTAATTGCAAAGCGCGCGCGCGTCGGCTCTTTATTTATGAGAGCGTGATTATGCATGTGTCTGGAGAGCAAGGTGATTGATAAGCGTTTTTGATGTTGTTGAATTGTGGTGGTTGGATTTAATTGTGTTTGGCGATTTGTTGATTAGCGAGGTGCTTGATTTATTTTGATGAGGAATGACGAGTACTGTTGAGCTGCGGCGTTGATGTATAAATAGAACGCTTTTAATAGGCTTGAATTATTGAAGGTTTTTGGCCTGTTTTACTTGATTCTGGAAAATTAAAACGAGGTCTTTCATTTATGGTAATAATGAAAACTGCATTGTTGAGGGTATATGCAATTTTGTTCTTTATGCTTATAAGCTTGTTGAATAAATAATTTTTTAAAGAATAATGAATGGGTTCCTTTTAAGTTTTCTGGTGGAAAAATTTAATCACCTTAAAAATGTGAATTTCTACATATCTATCTGATCTTTTATACATAATATTATTTAATATTTCTTGAGTTACTATTTTTGCACAAAAGAATGTACAAATAATCATAGTGCAAGAAATATAAATATAAATAATAGAATCTAAATCTGAATTACTTTGGTTAAAGTATGATTGATATAATTAAAAAGCTATTCGGAATAGTAAAGTCTTTTTTATATTTATCAGTTGTTTATCATTCTAAATTTTGTTAATTAAGAAAGGGTTAAAAAAAGCTAAAAATCTAGGGGCTGAGCCATCTATTCCATGGTAGATGCCATCTATTGCGGTACCACTAAAAAATTGTTTTAATTAATAGTTTTAAAACATCTGTTATTATTGTTTTTGTTGTTTTTATTTAATAAATGTATTTACAGTAATAACATATTTATCATCACATACTATAAAATTATTTTTTAATCAGTCGAAAACATTTTTTTTCGATAAATTTTCCATTTCAACAAATGGACAAATATATTTTAGCAGATCAATTTTCTCTTAATGAATTTTCAGAAAATATATCTTTATTATCATTTTTTCAATAGGTACACTGCGGTATGATATCTGTATATGTTACAAATTTTTGTAAGTATTCCGTATTTTTTTTTTGTTTTTTAATTGGAATTATATATTATTTAAATTGAATCATCATTAATAACTTAGAATTCAAATTAATTTCCAATTTATAATTATATCTTAACTTTCAATTGTAAAAAACGGTTAAACTTTTTAACGTACATCGTCAGTATTTTTAATATAATAATTCTATATATTAAAAAAAAAATGAATATGCATAAATATTATTTACATAAAATTTCCAAATCAGTCTACATAGCACTAACAATCTTTCCTTCAGTAATTAACAACTAAGATTCACAATCAGCAACTAACATTGCTATCCAACAAACAATCTACCAAAAAATCTCAACAACGAACACAATCCGACCTCGGCAGTCAAATCTGGCAGCAAATCCTCGTCGAGCACTCGAGATCGTCAAGGTCGCGCCTGCTGCCCAGCAGGAGCGCGTTCCTCATCGGTACGTAACTCCTCAAGAGGTAACTCCTGCCGAGGAGCGCGCAATCCTCGTCGTTGCGCCAGAGCGTAGCGTAACCGCTTCGTGGCTCTCGGCCGTCCGATTGTCTCGCGCCTCGCTCGCTCGGCGCCGGATTTCCACAGCCGAGGATCTCCTCGATTTTCACGCTTTTCCCCGTTTCCTCATCCGCCTCCTCCTTCGCTGTCTCGGCGACGATTTCCCCGTCGGTTCCGCGCTGCAGAAGTTCGTCCACGTAGTACTCGAGCGGAAGTTTCAGGCTGAAATTCTGCGCGAGACTGCTGCTGCTGCTGCTGCTGGGTTCGCGAAACTCTTGGACGCTGAGGGTGGAAACAACTTGGGACAGCCTTTTCACCACCTTTCCCAGCACGTAGTGCTCGTCGGCGTTCTTGCGAATGCGCACTTCCAGACTGCCGGCCTGCAATGAATTTAGGGAAGAATTTAAGGCTTTGGTTTGTTTTAGTTTATTGTGAAATATAAACTATAGTACTTTTATTTAAGTAACTAAAATATTTGTGAGTTACTTTAAATTTTAACGATTGTTCTCAGGAGTCTTTTTAACATTTATAGCCAGGTTTCGACAACTGTTTTGTTACAGTTTTTAAGTTACAAGTTTACGTTACAAATTTTTATATGAGACATTTAATTAAAAAAGTAGTTTTATTATTATATTGCATTATTTGGAATAAAACTTAAAGACTATATTTGTAATTCAGCAATCTAAAATTACATTCGCGTTTCAAAAGTGGTGATATTTATTTTTTATTGATGTAGCATTAAGAGAAATATTTTTACTAGAAAGTTTTCAAAATTATTACTAATAACGAATTAAATCTTGATAAGTTTAGAAATCGGTTTATATCCTTTTAACATTCCTTACTCTAAATGGATATAGTTTCTAAAAACTATAGAATACGATCTATAATATATTTTTTTAAATCCGTTTTACTAATTTAGTTGAAAATAAATTTAAAGGTTTAAAATTTAATATAATTATTGTGTATTAATACAGAGACTATTAAAATAAATTTGTTGAAAATATTCTTTTTTATTGCTTTTTATCATTAGCGTTATTATGAACTTGACATTAAAGCATGAAATAATGAATAGAATTTTATTAAATAAATTTTAATTTTCTAGTTTTAGTAATATGAGATATTCAGTAATATTTTTTTTGCATGGAATTAATTAAAAAAAATGCCTAAGATGACTTGACGTCAGCAACACGATTAAGTAAGGCTTTCGCTTGAATGATGTAATTAATAATTTTTTGATGACCTAGAAAATAAATGACTAGGTGCGATAAATATAGAATAAAAGTATTTCGAAATGTTATAAAAACTCTTATTCTTTTATACATACTAGTTTTCCGAACGATTTTGTCCAGAATCTTTCGTTTCTAAATTCTAAAACGCCATCAATTATTAATGCCTCTCGTAAGCATTTGTCCAACTGTTCACTCATATGGTGAGATAATTTCTGTAACAATAAAACTTATTATTAATATCACAATATATAATGTCTAATTTTATATACATCAAACTTAATTCAAATATTTAATCATTTTTAAAATATTTAAAAAAATAGTAATTGAATGTTAATTTTTTATGTTGTATTATTAGTGTCAATAAAAATAACAAATTTATATATACATGTTCCAGATTCAATTTAACTTTCTTTAACCTTGTTTATTTTGCTGACAGGCAGCACAAACTTCTGTTCTAATAATAAGGACTATTGAATATGTACCAGTAAGTATATAATAATGATTTTAAAAACGAAGCTGTATTCTAATTTCAAATGAACTTATATTTCTTCTCTGTAATATTTTATAATTACATATATTAACTTACTACTTTTTTCTAAACATTAAAACAATGTACTATACAATATAATTTTTATAAAAATTTCAATATTTAAGCTCATAGTCATTGCCTTTTCTAAAACATTAGCAAAAATTACAATGAATAAACAAGTCTATTAAAAAAATAATTCCAAAGTAATGATCATTCAAGCCTATTTATTATTCAAAGTAAAATTTCTTTCATCTAAACGTTTCAACTAACTCTTCGTTATTCAATCCCCATTATTTAAAGCCTACTCTAGTCCCATCGATTCCCGTGCAACCTGTTATTTCTCCACATTTAACGCATCGTTGTACACTTACAGCATATTTACGCGTAAATGAGCATTGAAAGACCTACTTGAAGAATAATTGAAGCGGTATAAAACGCCAGTGGTAGCATCGACGCTACGGTCAGACCAATCACCGCAAAAGCCGCAGCCGTATCCACCGTATAAAGCTCCCTGTGGAAACGGAAAATCAGTAGAAGCAAAACCAAAAAACCATTATTCAATAAATTTACAACACAAATCCAATATCTCGTTAAAAAAACGCTCGTCATAACAACACTCGCACGTGTCGTTACTTATTCTCTCAGAGCGGCAATCTCGCACTTACCAGAAGTGTATGGCGGTATGAACTCCGCAGAGGATAGCGAAGCTGATCAGATTGCCGCCTAGTATGGGATTCACACCCTTCAAGGTGGGACACGGGAGCGCTTTGCAGACTACATGATTCAGGCCGGCGTCGGGGTGCGCGACGATCGTCACGATGTGAGCAACAAGTCCCAAAACGGCGCCTAGTCCCAGTCGGCCTCTGAAATCGTAGCAATTCGATTTCTCAGTGTGAGTGGTTGGAGGATATGTCGGATTGATTTTATGTGGCTTTGTGGCTGTTGTTTATGATTGGATGAGTGGCAGTGCTAAAAATTATTGAGATGAAAACAAAAGAATTGAGAGTAATGTTTGTGTTGAAATTTTAGTACCTCCGATAGCTCTAATCAGTGTAAACAAAACATTTATATAATCATTTCCTTCTCTATTAATAAACTACTCCGTTGTGAATTGTTCTTATCGCTGAAAAGTATGAAAGTATTTCGCAGTGAAAGAAACAAATACCTTATTTATCTACTTTGTTGTTAACGCGCGTAAGCAAGCAAGATAGTGAGTGTCAAGTTTCCCGTTATAAAAAGCCCTCATAGTCAATCTGACGCTTGCGGATATATTTTCAAAACATTTCATTCCATCTGTTATTACAAAATATGAATTTATAATCCATTTTCAACAACCGTTTTCAATTGAAAGAAATTGTTCTAAAATCCTATATGGTTTAGCACCTCCCTCCCGTTTATTAAATGCCAAAATATCTAAACATCTCTCTCTATAATTACTGCCATATCAGTGCTCTCTAATAATTAATGAGTAAATGTCAATCATATTTATCATGTCAAATGTACCCTTAAGCAAAATCTACTTGTTATAAGGAGAAACTTTTAAATTACACCCCTTTAGAAGGAGTAAATTTCGCAAAATCAAAAGCATCACTCCTTACAAGCAGAAAACTTCGTAAAATTAAGAAATTTACTCCTTACAAGTCATAAATTCACAGAGCAGAGAGCAACGCTCGAAAGATCGCTCACGCCGTCGAACAATAATTCGCAAAACGCTTCCCCCGCGCTCATCGACAAACCATAATAACACCAAAGCACGCTGCTCGCGAGGCCTGCGCGTTATAGCCCCACAGCAACGCACACTTGCGCAGCCGGACAGATAAAGAGGTAATTCCGAGGTTATAGGTCGTCACTTAGCGCTCGCGGCATCGCGTATCACACGCGGGATGAACGCCGCCGCTTTTCTTTTATCGCCCGTTACAATACGCCCACGCGCGCGTGTGTGTGGATAGCGCCGATAGCCGCGGCTTTTTATTGCCTTCGGAACTTGTACTTTGCCGGGATGTCGAACACGCGCGGGCCTTTTTTTTCCTTGGGAGATTAGCTTAAGCGCGCGTTTTAAGCGTGATTTATTGCTGGATGTGCATTGGCGATTTGGAGAGAGGGAGATGGGATGGTGGGGGTTAGGGATGTTGATTTTGGGGATTGGTTGAAATTTGTTTTTGTTTGTGAGATGAGATTTTGGGATTTTGCGATTTTGCGAGATAGGAATAAGGTAAACCGGGGGAAGACGCCAGCTCGGGGAAGACGCCACTTGGCTATATTTTCTATGCTTGCATAGAAACG
>UELX01004863.1:0-15951 GCA_900480035.1 Eupelmus urozonus | reverse complement strand
GGAGATAAAAAAATTCTTATACACGGCGGCGGCGGCGGCGGCGGCGAAATATCTTTATAATATAGAGATATATATATTTGTTGTGTGTGTGTGTGTGTGTACCCTAAAAGTTGTTATATGTGAATAGAAGAAAGAAAAACACAACTTTAAAAATGGTCATTTTTCCCACAAATCCATTTTCAGGATAAAATATGCTACTTTCGCCCCGTATTTCAGGGGCAAAAGTTGGTCTTTTCGGTCGGGTGTGGAATAAAATTACTTATATAAACAGTTTATATTACTATTTGCTTTTGCGTTTACTCTACAACTGTTTCGGTAAATTTTTAAATTATTAAATTGAAACAATGTGTATATTATATACATATTATAGAGTAGCTAAAATTAGCATAAAACGATTCTGTTGATATTGACATAAGGCATGACCACAAATTATATAATAAGAAAAGAAATTATAAAAGATAATTAGTTCAATAGAGTAACAAACAATTAGAATAATAGAGAAATAGAGTAATCATAGAGAGTTCAAATGATATCCTGGATGTTTCCAACTATTTTTTTCGTTATTATTCAGCTGGTACATATATACGATTTCCCATGTTTGTTTTTATTGGTTTATTGTATAATCTGATATTGAATGGTTTCTATTTATTGTATTGTGCTAAAATATTTAAGATAAATGACGATTGTCACTGCAGCATTATAATAACATTCAGGTCTTTAATGTATATTATTAGTCACAAAATTAATATTCAAAAAGGTAATGTTACAAAATGTAGGTTAACAGGACGAATGCTAATAAAATTTTGCAATGATATTTTGATGTAAAGCCAGTTGAATATATCCACGCCTATTGTCGACACTTCTCCGCACATCTAAAGATTTTTATTTAATTTTTTATGCAATAAATAAAATTGTAATGCATTCTTACAAAAATGTTTTGTAAGAGATCTTATACAGTATTCATAATTCTTAAATAAAGACTACTTTATTTAAAAGTCGGTAGCAGTTTTGAAATCTATCTCTAAAAAGGAAAGTATAAGCGAGTCGAATTAAGATTTCTGCAGTGACGTATCATCTTCATTTTAAAAAAAGTAAATTGATTAATACGAATAAAAGATTTCATTAGCACTTTTTTTATTCATCATATTTTGTCATTTCTTTACTTTATTGACTTCTCATATAAGATTATTCAATCAATTTTTTTTATTCTTTTATCAATCGTCTTTTGAGCTTATGAATTAACTGGCTAACTTACTATGTTTCGCTGTATGCAGAAATGTTTCTCTTGTTAAAGGTTTATACCCAGACTATCTATGAATTATAATATTATTATGGCTATTGAATGTACATCTGTATGTTTATAGATAATTAACATCACATAATTTTAGTTCGTTCACATACGATTTTATATCCAATTAATTAAAAATTCTATAAAATAGTGCATTCTTTTGCAAACTTAGTAACTTTAAATAAGTATATTAATTACTACAGCTAATTTGGCAAAGACAATTTTGTAGATATCGTTTTATCAACTTCCATAAGATGAATATAAATTATAATAAATATTGCAATAAAATAAACATTTAACAAAAATAGATAATGTAATTTAAGCATTTTATAATTATCTCTATTTCGAATTTTAAAAAACTTAGAAAGAATAAAGAAACTCTATATCGTTTATCAGCATTCTAATAAAAAGATTATCCAAATATGTAAAACGAAAAATAGAAATACTTTCTAAAATTCTAAAATTCTTTATTGATACGACTGATCTAACAATCACATAACTACTTTTTTAATCATAAACATTCATTATCCAGTTTTTAAAATGTATATAAAGTTTATATAAATCCTCTTTTGAAAAGGTTGGAATGCTGTACATAGTTAACACTTTAAAATCTTTTGTGTTTAGCTGATTAGTTTACTGCGATTGTTTTTTTTTTTTTTTTATGTATATTAGCGATTTTCAAATATCGCGCTGGAGAGAGACTCGAGGTTAATTTTATGTTGCAATGCCAAATGAGCATACCAATCTTTGGCCGCGTGGCAGTAGCCTAATTTAGTACATGATGATATTGATCTCTACACTCTATTTAAACCTTCCTCAAATCAAAATCAAGAAAAAATCAACGAACTAATGAACCAAAAGTCAGTATATCCACCAACCAAGTATTAAAGTTGCTCAACCTTTGACTCTCCTCTCAGTCGAATCAATCACAGCAAGTCCGTACGCGCATTGATGCCACCGATATCTTGACTTGGCTACCATGTCGCCGAGCACTAGATCGCCTCACGCGGCCGGGTCCTCGAACCCGGAAGTACTCCAATTCCTCGATGCTCTGCTCGTCCAGCTTTACGTAAGTCACGCAAACAGGCATCCCGTACGTAGACACATCAGCAAGAGAGCGAACTTTAAGGTTACCGTCACGGGATAAAATGTCACGAACGTCGAACAATGTGCACGCAAAGCGAGGGGTCGTGACTCGCAGGCGGGTAGGCAAAGAAAAAAACGAGGAGAGAAAGAAACGAGAGGAGCAGCGGTGCGCACGGCTCGTGTCTCAATACCATTAGGCGTGCGCGCGCGCAAGTAAGGCTTTATAGCTCTCGGGGTTTAATACGGTTTTGCGCTGAAAAAACGTCGGCCGACTGGGAGCTCTATTCGATTAAGAATGTTAATTTGCGACGCTGTCTGTAGGGAAGAAAAATGGCTGGCCAAATTTTAAGGAGGGCTGAGCTCGAAAATTTTTCGTTGTGTACCGCCGATCGTGGTACAAAGTGATTAATAGTATCGATTGAACTTTCGTTTTACTGTTGGGCGGAGAATTATGGTAGGTAGTAAAATTTGTAAATTACTTCGTCGTTTTTAAAAGGTATAGGGCTGAAATAGTTACAAAGTGTTACATACAAACTGTACACTAGAACACAGTTACAAATAGGAAATTCATTCCTAGATGCTCTTGTAAACATCGTTTTCAAGAAAAACGAAAAAATGTTACAATGAAACTTACAAATCATTCATGTATTGTGCAAGTTTTAACAAGAAAAAACATGTTATTGTTTTCATCTTTCGCTATTTACTCCGTTAGCGCGGAACTCTATAAGTCAATCGAAGTATCTACTCGCATTGTATAATATAAAATATAGCTTCAATATTTTTGCTAGAATTTCATTCTTTTCAGGATCATTAGCTTTTGTTATAGAGGCCTCCAACAAATGTGGGTCGAAAGCACTCTTTCAAAATTGAGTTCATGAATTTGAGAAAAATTGCACGTTCCATTTAAAAAAAGGCCCATTTTTTAGAAAATTACATCATTATGAAAATTTTAGTAAAAATGTAAAATTTCATACTTAATAAACGTTAAAAGTTTAAATTAATTTAAGACGCAATCAAGGGAGAAATATTTAATTTTATGGTTAAAAACAGATATTTGAATATTAAAAAAGTTAGCAGTATATTCTACTTTTATCACTTAAAAAACAAAAGGGTAATTATTCTAGCAAAAAACCCACACACTCTGAATTTTTACATGTAAATATACCATTACTATAAGACTCTCTACATTGTTTAATAACGATTATCTTTTTGCGCAGAAGGCACTTAACGGGCGCAGCGCGCTACATTCTCCTCGTTGCGCCGAGGCTCGGGAGCGGGTGTTTCATGCGCCTCGAGCGCACCTACCAAACGAATTCCCTCTTCCTATTAAGCGTTCACAACGACGCGCGCGTGCGAGCTTATGTACCAAGCCTTCAACCTGGCCCGACTTTGTGCTGTAATCTTCTTCAAAATGCAACTCCTGCAACGTTTCGACCTTTGGAATAATTTAGCCGCTTAAGGAATTTCGTGCTTTGCCTCTTTCTTCTCATTTCGCCTTTTATCGCGCGTTCATCGCGAGGAGAGCCCAAGATGCGCTGAGCGCGATGACGAGAGAGCCAGTTTTGAGGTTATTTACGTACTGACTGAACGATAAATGAATTAATGTAATATGAGTTTTCCTTTAATTTTATAAATTTAAAATAAACTAATAAATTTCATTGTATAAATACATTTTAATGTTTTTTATAATTTATAGTACTAGCATCGTTTAAATTAAAAGTATTTTCTTAGAAGAATGCAATTTTTATTTTGTCAATAAATTCAATTGTTGATTCGTTACGAAAGATGAGCGAGCGTTAACAAGTATAAGGAGGTTGTAACAACTTCAGTATTCACCTGTCCATTATCAGATCTTAAAAATCAAACTAACTAAAACAATCAATGCCAACTGTTTTCTTTAAAACTCAAACAGATGAAATTTTTTTTTTCTCTTATCCTGAGAATTTCAGCTTCCTTTATGAAATGATTTTGTTTACTGTTTATTTTTCTTGAATATATTTATTGTGGAAAGCATTTTCTTACCTTAGCTCTAAAGCTTACTCACTTTGTATTAAATTTTTTAAAGAGTACATTGCAAGACCTTTTCCGTAAATTGAATTTGCAATTTTTCTTTCGTGTACCATATTTCCATCTAACAAATAAACGCTTTAAAATTTATCGCAAAAAAAGCTTTTCACGTTTAATCCCTTAGTTAGAACGAATAATTCTTCTAAGCGTTTTCTTCCTAACATTTATCTTGTTACTTTATCCTTCGATGCCATGCATTTACCCTCGGAGCCTTCTTTACATCTAGTGGAAAAAATCGTTTCTTTTGCTAGTTACCTTTCGTCTCGTTATTATAAGCACGCTATCTAAGATCCTTTTGTCTTGCTCTTGTTTTTTTGGTGCACATTCATCTTTGAAAGTGAGGAACTCAAAGACGTTCATCCCACGTCTAATAGGTTCGCGCTTCCATATAAAGCGACGAGCCTCGTCAAAGAAAACGATTAGGAAAACAAGCTGAATGAACGGGGCCTATGACTAATTACAATATACACGATGAATGACGAGTCACTTTTATACTGCGCTCATGCATGCGTCGCATTGTTGCCTCATCCGTTGCTAACTGCTGTTAAAAAAAAAATTTTCTTGATGAAAATTTTATTCAGAACTATTATTAGAATCAGGAGTTATTAACTTTTTTAAAAATCTATATTAAGTGTAAATGAATTTTACATAGAAATAAATATTTTGCTCAATATTTTCTAATGTTCAACGCTTCGATATGGTTGCCCCATTTTTTTAATTTTTATGATTCGTATTATACTTGCTAGTCTAGATTCTTTTATGTATAGCGAAGTTGAAAGAATGGGAAAACTACACACGAAATAATGGCATAAAGCTAGCATATTTCATATTTTTCGCTTCTTTAGTAATTGTAATGTTATTTATTATTATTATGAAATTTATGAAAATGTTGTTACCATGTTCTGTATTGTTTAGATTATTGCAAAAATTCGTCCTTGCAGAAGCTATTACGTTTGATCAAAATTTAACAGAACAATTAAAAATAAAAATGCTTAAGATCAATTCAAATACTTTCAAAATACTGTTAAACGTACTAAATCATTAAAATTATTGAACTTTTCTTGATGATTCTACCATTAAAAAATTTACTCGCTTCCAAAAGCATAACCTTTATCACCCTATTAACTCCTCCAATAGAAAAAAGCAGAAAATATTCAGTTCGACAGCTTAAGGTAAAACATTTTTTTCCATCGAAAACTCCGGCCAAAGGAAAATAAAAGCGCGACGAAGGAAGCTAAAACGACTCCTTTGCCAAGTTTGCGCCAATCGAGTAGCGAGCATCCCCTCTTGTGCATTCCTTAATTGAGTTCCCGCGTGCTCGTTAACCTCTTGCTTCTGTATTGGCCCCTTACAGCAGTTTCGCTGAAAAGCAGCTAGGCTCATCTACTTAGAATAGAAAAAGGAACGACTATCTTTGCCCAGCATTGAATGAAATCTTATGTTCTTTTGTACTTTTCAAGGGTATCATGCTCTACTACTTTATATTTCAAAAACTAATTGAGTGAAAGATATAACTTCTTTTTTCTTTCAGTTTCTTTTTTTAATGTTTTTTTTTTTTTATCTCTATAGAAAGATTAATTTATGTTTTAATTATAAAAGAGAATAATATCTATTTTGAATTTTCTTTATAATTCTAATAAATTTTAATAAACCAATCTAATTTTTAAATTTTTGCTAGGGTATGGCTATAAAAAAATTTTTTGTTTTACTCTTTTTTACGATCAAACACGTCATTACATTAACGATACTAAAAAAATTTAATATTAATATTTTGGTAAAAACTATTTACTTTTGTGCACTATAATAGTATGAAGCCTACTAATCTAGATTTATTAACTAAAAACGACTTCAATAATTTTCTTTTTTTACTGCGTGCGCAAAGCTAGACTTGCACAGCGTGAGGAAAAATTATGTTTAATTCTCGCACAGGAAAGTGATTTTAACCTCATGTAAACTTTTCGCCCTCGCTTTATCCGGGAGCTTACGTCCATGTACGTTTAAAATCAGTTTCCTGTACTCGTATCGAAAAGTATTGAAATACTGTGTGCGAAAGTTGATTTCTGATGTCCGGACGTGTGCGAAGTGCATGAATGTGGCATTTCACACACGCTTCGCTCGGGCAGAAAACTCACACGCGTCGAGAATAACCTACTTCACGCACTAGTCTCGAAATGTACTATTTTTTACACTCGCTATTTGAAGGCTGCTCAATTTTAATATTGGGTTTTACTTTTTGATTTCTTCTGCCATGAATGTAACATGTTAATATGATAGTCAAAAAGATAACGAAAATTTGCTTACAATACTGTAGTATAATTTTTCTGTAGATAATTTAACAGTGCAAACCACCTCAGATTTGTCGTTAGAAAATTTTATCTGAGAACTCTAAGAACCCCATTGCTAATGTGTATTTCTACATAAATGATTGCAAACATAAGACTATTCTAACAAAGGAATTTATTATTACATTTTATTTAAATATGTTCTAAAGTTCTCCAAAGTACGTTTTAACAAAAAATTTTTAAGTATGCAAAAAACAACTAAAAATATTTCTATGTTAAAGAGAGAAAGAGAGAGTGAGAGCAAAATCCAGGTATCCTTTTCCTAAGTAATTCTAACGCCCGCTTCGCTATCTCTTTGCTCAAGTTTACACCATGACTCAGCCAAATTTAAAGCTCTGGAAAAAGGATCTTGTGCGCGCGTTCTCATAGCACGGATCCCGAGATTCTCACTAACCCTCGCGAAGCGAAAATAAGATCTCGAGGAGGCCGTAGGAGGATCGCGAGCGAGCGAGCGAGCGAGAGGCCGATGAATCGGCTAATAATAAAATGATGAATTGCCCCCCAGCGGGCCAGCCCCATTGTTGTGCGCGTGGCACTTAATAAAGAGCAAGCACGCGCGCGCGCATGCTTCTCTTTTGAAGAAATCGCTTTTGAAAGCATATAGGTATCTGGAGGCTCTGCTTCGTGTAGGAAATTCGTCCTCTCGCGGCAGCAATAACGCGCCAACGGCCTTGGAGGAACGCGGTTACTCAGGCACTTGTAGCATTTTCGCGGCGGTATCATCGAGAGCGAAATGATGACTGGGAACGAGGATGCTGCTGCGAAGGAGGAGGCGTATAGTAGGTCGCGGGATCGCTCATGGGTATTACGTGAGTGAGAGAGAGAGAGAGAGAGAGAGAGAGAGAGAGAGAGAGAGAGAGCCTATATACAAAAAGTGACTTTGACTGTCGCTGGTTGCAGGTGATGTAAACCTCACACTAAGTATTGCCAAGTCTATGAATGAATAGAGCTGGTGCCGATGTGAGTAAGAAGAAAAAATGTAAGGCCAATTATTTCAACTTTGCTTTCACAAACGAATCTAGTTATTCGACTAAGTTGCACTAATTTGTCTTGCTGCAGGATTTGCTTTATTGTTCAAAGTATGTCTAAACATTTGAATTTCTGCAAGTTATTTTTTTAAATATTTGAAAATAAAGTATTAACAAATGAAAAAAGAGAATCAAAAGAAAAAGGAAAACAAAATTTTCAAAACTTATTTAGTTAACGCTAAATATTTCTTCTCATTATAATTTTTATATTTCATTTTAAGAATGTTGTCAATGTTTTAACTGTATATTATAATAATTATATTATTATGAACACTTTTGTCTACAAATATACTTTTAAGGAAACTTTTTTATCTCATTAGATAAACGTCGTGTAGAAAAACTGAATTTTTTAAGTATTTTATTACTCAAAATAGACCTGTAAGTATGTTCTACTTAAGATACACGTTAAATACATCACAACCAAATTCATAATGGCTTTACAAGCTCGTTTATTAAGTATTATCAAAAAAGTCATTCATTATGATTCATGAATCTAAATCTACGCCTACTTATCTTGTGTAATATAATCTTTTTAATTGTTCAAATAGCCCAGAGGGCAAATTTTTTTATTCAACAATATTAGTGTCAAGCAGTGCTTTAGTAGGTTGCTTTATATATCGATCGAATTTGAAATAATGCTATTACAAAACGACAATTATACAATTTTTTTTTATAATTAACACTAAAACAATAATTATATTTTCTAATTGATACTTTAAAAATGGATTTAATTAACTAATAGGTCTACATTAATTATAACCTACAAATTTCTACCAATTTATGAAAATACTTTTTATTCATTAACAAAAAAAGAAAAGCCAAAAAAAATATCGGTTTATTTTTGTAAAAACTTTGATATTGGCTTTTAAATTACAATTTTTTATAAATATCTTGTAATTTAATTTTCAAGTTAAATTTTATCCTTATTTTTTCTTTTTCTTCTTTTTGTTCTGTATTGCACCAATTATATGACGTATCATCAAGACTGTAAATTTAATTTTAGGAGTTAATAAAGGAGACATCATAATCTAACAGGTATTATAAGCAGAAGAAAAATGCGCTTTAAGATACTAATTAAAAAGTATCTAAAACAAACCTAAAAAAATAGTTTGACAACTTTTTTCTGAAATTGATTCTCTGAACGCATCTCTATTTTGTGCTACTTAATTTCAATTGCCGACTCAGTTCAGACTATTTTTTACATATTCAGATATTTGCATTTCCACAAACAAACACTGTAAAATTTTAGTTATAAATACATCTATCAGTTTATTCAAATTTTCAAAAAAAAAAAAAAAAAAAAAAAAATAGCAAATATTTGCCTTTCAACAGTATCATCGGAGGATATCATGTGCATATCAAATAGCTGAAAATCTCGCAGTGAAACACAAGATATACCTTACCAAGTGACGTCACAACGCATATACATCTGAAAATCTTAATCATTAAAAACGAAACATTGGCTCTTGAGCGGAAAACACGAAATACTTGTACGCGTATAAGCGAATGAGAAAGTCGTGATGAAAAGAACATGCGCATCTAACATCTTTATTAACTTGATCGGGCGTCCATCCGCAGATGCACCGCGCGCGTACATTATGCAACGCATAACGGGCATTACAGCATTTTATTAGGCAATTAAGTAACGGTAGCAAAGCGGTTCTGCAATATAGTTTAGAAGTTTGAATGAATAGATCCAGGATTAATTAATGCGTACCGAGTGATGGACAGTGGCGTGAGAAACATTCCGCGCGTGTTTTAAGAAAAGAAAGAGATTTTTTATACGAAGATCTTCTAGAAGATGTAGTTCACGCTATTAAAAGCATTGTCTGATTATACCCGGCTGTTTCTACTAACGCATTCCAATTTATGCAGCGTTACAATAGCTCATTATCTTCGAACTCTTATTTGCTAAATAGAATCACCTAACAATATCGATCTTCATAATTTTCAATCCCCTCGTTAATCTCCTACAGCAAGCCTGAAACCAAAATGCGAACTTGGCTCATCAACATACAATTAACATTTCCAGACACATTTTAAGCAAGTTACAGCGCTCTCGTGGCGCCGTCTTTCCAGTCTCTCCTTCCATTTCTCTCTCGCGACGCAAGTAATCACGCGGGAGTTAAATCTCCCCGAAGAACTTGGTTACACTGCCACGCTTATACATGGAAAGAGAGAGAGTCGCGAGCGTTTCACCGCAATTTACTTCCCGCCGCGAATAATTTCCAGGGAGCCGCAACTTTGCTGCGGCGTCTGCGAAAGTCGCGCGATGATCGGCTTTGCGAGCGCGCGTCACGTGATATAGCGACTTGCCGATATATATACATATAAGCGAAAGCGCACTAATAGCGTGTAAGCGCACGTGCTCATGACTGGGACCTTTATCGTGGATTAGGGGCGCACAAAGAGAAGGCTTCTCGTTAAGGGACAGAGCTTGGAGGGGTTATTGAGCTTCTGATGGTATTGGCGATGCGGTGGACTAAGAGGGATATAATCGGCTGGATGCTGGGATGACAGGCAGCGCTTAGAATTTATTACGAGTTGATCGTTAGGTAAATAATTTGAGACGACGAAGAACTGTTAAAAGGATCAATGCCCATCCTTGGGTAAACATTGAAAGCACGCATATTAGAATCGAAACACTCGTGACTTTTGCTTTTTTTTGTTTAAGTACTTCGAGCAGGGAATCGTAAATAATTAAGATTGGAATCAATCCTTTAAAATGCTTTCTATGGTGAAATGTTTTAACACAATAGGAAAAGGACGCTCCGGTGTAGTTCTCCGATTTTAAGTGTTAGATTCGACGGAGCTTTCAATGCGGCGCGCGACTGCCTTAACCCCAAATAATCTCGATAGATGATCTTGGCGCGACTCCTAATACGAAGCAGAGCTACGCAAATTATTCGCAGAAAGAATTAGTCTCGTGACTTATTCGATGCGCTGCTAATTCTGTCGAGTTGTTGTTTCTCGAAAAGAAAATCCCCTCCGTACCCTTCTTCGAATACGTCTTCGTGATCGAGACTCGATCTGTACCGTGCTCGTAGTTCACGTCAAAAGAAAATCCGCGCGCAATAAAACGGCACTCCCGAAACACTCGCTAAAAGAAAAGACAACGAGGAGAAAGAGACATTAGAATAATTGTGCGAGACTCGGAGCAAAATGCAGGTCTCCATATAAAGAAATGTATAGGTTGCAAAAAAAATATCGACACAGGAGAATAGATAACTTTTGTCTTGACGTTTTTAATGTGCATGCAGATTTCTTTTATTTGCTTAAATCAAAGATAATAAATAATTCTTTTTGCCGTTGTAAAGATTACATTATTATTATTATCCATACTAAGTAAAATAAAAGATAACGTTATATATAAAAAGAAATTGGAAAAAAGTAAACTTAAAGACTGCAATAATAAAATGTGAGGTTGTAATTGTAAAATTAAAGCTTGTAATGGACAAACTACGTAACGGAGCACGAGAAAAAAGGCAATCGCCTGATGCGCGCAACATTTTGCAGCGTTGAGAAATTTTACAAACTACTATTAATTAAGCCGGCTCTCGCACACGAAGACACAGAGAGCTACGGTCGCGCACGTACTGGACGAGCTCTCGATGCCATTATGCAGCCTGACTCCCCTAATGCGAATTCCGGATGATCCTATCAGGCTGCAAATGGGGCGTGAGCAAGCGGCAGAGCGAGAAAGCGAGAAAATTGGAGAAAATTTCTTCATCTGAGCCGGGTAGCCGCTATGCGCAGTCTGCAGCTCAGCTACCATTGCCGTGCGCATGGCGTATTAATGGAACTACGAGCGACCCGAATGCTAATGACTTATTACCAGAAGCCGTTATTACAGTCACGTAAGTGCCTCAGACGTAGAGAGAGAGAGAGAGAGAGAGAGAGAGAGAGAGAGAGAGAGAGAGAGAGAGAGAGAGAACTAGGATATGTACGGCGCGAAACATTGTTGGAAATGCTCGGATATATATGTACGCTCGTTGGTGTAACGATCCCCAGACGCCGGTAATGATGATATAGGTGAAGAGAAACGTCTTTGAGCGGTGCGTCGTCGGATGAAAACGGACGACGCTAGCTTTCCATGCGCGGCGTGCGCGGCAGAGAAAAAAAATTGCACCTACACGCACGCTGATTAATCGCGCGTTTTAATTGCGTTTCTTTGACTTAATTTCTTCTCGCTGAGCGCGCTTTTATACTATTTCTCAGCTCGAGCGTAGATTGCTTTTCGCGCGCAGCTCGATTCTCCACTCGTCAATTTCCACTCGAGTTACGTTTTCTGCCCCGACTTTTGTGAAAGGGGCGCGCTAACAATGTGCGCGCGCTCTCCTGTAAGCGCCGAGAAGTTCGCTTCGGCAGTAATAATGAATACAGCGTGGCTGAGGCTGTAAAATCGCTTTTCACTGGGGAAACGAAAAGTAAAGTGATGTAGGGAGCCATAAATGGATTGATCCGTGTAGTTTGCAGTGATATCTCGCTGTACTTACAGTTATTTATTTCAGGTTGCAATGTCGCAGCTTTGATTATTATTAATTTGTAGTTGTGGAAAATTTATTTGATATTAAAACAGTTATTTAACATTCTTCGACAATTAGAAAGAAAAATAAGCCAACTTTGGATTTAAGTACTTTATACAGGTCCGCCTCTCCATAAATCTTTAGAAAAACAAAATTTTTTGTTTTATTTAACTTTGCCTTAAAGCAAGCAAATTGCTACGAGTTACTCCATCCAAGTTACTCTGCTTTTCCTTTAGCACGAGTCCAAGTATTTATACATAATTTCGTACTTAAAACTAAAGTAGCGCAGTCACCACGAATTACTTTATAATTGTTGATCTACTTAAGCAAAATAACTGAGGACACTTGTATCTTCCGTTCTCATAAGCCTCGATGTTATCAAAACTGACCTAATCATATTAAGCGAAAGAAAACAATTTAGCAAAAATGTAGCACCCATATCACCAACAGCAGTGAGAAAAACACCAGATCTACTCGTTCAAAATAGTTCAAGTGCTCCGCTCGTGCAATATCCTTCGGAAACTCGGAAAATTTCGCACGTGCGCGGAAACCCAGTTTTCCATCGCGATATACCCAAATGAAAAAAAAGAAAACATTGCGCAGAAAAATGAAGCAGCATCAATTCCACCTCTTTCCATACCCCCTCCCCCCCTCTCTCACTCTATCTCATAGTTTCGCAATGCCGGCGAGTTCGCACGATACGCGACTAATTAGAAATGTATGTTTTTTTTCAGTCGCGTGGTGAAACTGGCCATGCTATGCGCACAATGCAAGAGACGTGTGGCACAAAGAGACGCTACACAGAGGCGTGTCCCTCTTCTTCATCAACGAATTAGGCTGCGCGCAGTCTTTTTGCGCGACGCGCGAAGCTCGTTACTTTTCGAGCTAAAAGGGCTGCCACGCGGGGGTGCGAATGACCGGGGCGCGCCAAGCGCGGAAAAATTTAATTTCCCTAAGTGTGACACAGCTCGAGATGTGATGAGTAAAGAATACCTTTTTGAGGGAATTCGCGTGTTTTATCAGAGGTACGTTTGATTTTTTGACCATGAAGAATACGTGACACGTATAATAAATTTTACCTAGATAAGAAATAATTTTTTAGTTGCTATGTTCGAGAAAGAATAAAACGATAACTTGAAATTTCTAGCTCGAAAAGTATAAATTAGCCTTAATCCGGGTAAGGAAATTCCGTTGTAAAAACAAATTTTATTACAAATTCTTTCGTTGCACATAAACCGTTCCAACGCTGAAACTCTTCGCCCAATCACATTTCAAAGTAACTGCCTTAAAATTTAGTACCGTCGAAGCGGCTTCCCCGCTGGAACGCGCGTGTTACACCGCTTCGTTAATCGCACTAGTCGCACTCGGTCCGCATTTTTCAGGCGGCCGCTTCGCATTCTCACCATAGCTCCACCCTGTCGATCCGCACCAGTTGGCTTATACAAATTTTTTTTGTCGTTTCAATTCGCGTTGCGACAAAGCGCAGCGTCAGCAGCCTCTTTTGAATCGAGAGCACGAGAAAGAGAGGTTTGTGTGTATGTACTCCGAGCCCTGGGTTATATTGGCATCGCAGAGCGCACGGCCGTAGAAAGGTCGCTATCGAATAGCGTACCTCTCTTGTTGTCCTTTCACCCGTTATTTGTTCATTTAGAGCGTCGAAAGCGCGCACGGAGCACACCTCGATCACTTACACGCTCGGCTCTCTTTCGCGCGCCGGCTCGGTTACTCGCGAAGCGCAGACCTAAGGAGGATCCGCGCGAGATTTGCGCTTTTGGGAGTGCAGAGACAAATTTTCGATTGAATTTAAATTGATAAATTTTGTTAACGGGCGAATTCTTCGTTGAGAGTTGAGAAGAGCCACCCTAAAAAATGCACCGTTCCGCGATTGTGTGGCTTCTGAATGGATGTGCAGAGTACGCTAGGAACATGAAATTTTCATCAGGATACTTTTTTGCTGAACTTATGCCTGTGCATTAATGCAGTATACATGCTTCTATGTACGGAAAGGAAAAAATCATAATTTAGTTTCGCATAATGTAATTTGATTTTCTACATACGTTTGGAAATAATGAAAATTTACAGTCTTGCTTATATATAAAATATTATTTTCTGATTCATGTTAAAAGAATCAAATTTCAAATTATTATAAAAGTATTAAATTAATAATAAAATAAACCAAATCTACTCTTTTTTTATGAAAAAAAATTATTTTCCAGTAGTTAACATTTATTTTTATTGGCTTATATTTTTATTTCGATAAATTTTTACGAAAAGCTTTTCTTTGTTTTATGAAAAAAAAGGCTTACTCAAAGATGCTGACATCGAAAATGAATATTTCAAAAATAATTTTTATTTATTATGGGGCACGACAGAGCTCCTAAAGGTAAATTTTCGAAGCGATTGATGCATATATGCGGCAATGTCACTCTTTTTCTAGCTTACTTAGTATTTTTTTATTTAACTTTAGTTACTATATATATTTTTTTCTATTTCTTACTTTTCTATTGAATTCATTCGAATAATTTTGTTCATGTCCTTAATCCTGGGTCGCATTTTCTGTAAATATTAGAGTATTTCTTATTATCACAATCAGATAATTTTTTTCAGCTTGAAATAAAAAGTATCCTTAAAATAAACAAAAAGTGACCTTATGTTCAAAGTCAACGTCATAATCGATTCATTGAACTAAACTCTATAAAATTATAGTTTTCAATAGTTTTTGTAAAAAAAACTTTTATTTTAAAAAGTATCCGTTAAACATTTGATTATTTCCATCGAATTATTAAAAAAGCCTAATTCAGATAAAATTTTTAAAGATTTTTAAAATAAACATGAAGAAGGAACATACAAATCTTCATCAAAATGATTTGGTTTAATTGCAGTGTTTTTTAAATTCGATAAGTAAAGCAGACACTTAGGAAATGAATTAAATATTAATTACAATTAACAGAAATTGTCAATGTTACTAGTAAGTGCAGTCAAGCTTTACTGAAAAAATAAAAATCACAGATCACAATAATATTAATGATTTTAATAGAATTGACTCATATTTTGGAATAAATGTTGATGATTTAAATTTGTCTTAACATAAATTAAGAAAAGTTAGGATTTGAAAACTTATAACTTCTAATTGGAAAACAAAATAAGAATATTTCTAAAGCTTTAAAAACATCTTTTTTAAAGAAAAAGGTAAAATCAATATTAACAATATCAGATCCATTATCAAAACACTTAAATATAAAATTAAAGTTGAAAGTGGATTTAATTATAATTTAATGATAATTCAAATAAATCCAAAGGATAATTTAAATAAAAGAGTTAAAAAATAAATTCAGTATTTAATAAAAGAAAGAACTGATTATAATCCGCACCTCTGGTAGGAAAATCGATCGATGGTAAGCATCAATTGATATATTTACTTATTTTTTTTCTTTTTGGATACCATTTTTAAATTTCATCTATATTTGTCTTTAATTAAGTAAATGATTGAATAAATTTTAAGAAAAAAAAGTACTAGATACAGAAATTAATAGATACATAGATAGATAGATAGATTTATTATTGTATCATTCAAGTACAAACAAAAATACATGTGTTAAATATACGCCCAATTA
>UELX01004862.1:0-15953 GCA_900480035.1 Eupelmus urozonus | reverse complement strand
GAAAACGCATTGTGTCCACCTTATTCATTCAAGACACTAAAGTTCAACCACATCAAAAACCATCCTCACCCATATCCATCTCAAAGCAACAACCCATATCCACACGCACAAACACACGCGCAAACAATAAATTCCCCCACCAACATAACCAATCGGTCAACGTCTCCTTTCAATTCCACGCACATCCCCACGAACCTCACAGCTGTCTCGCCTCGCCATTCCACCGATTTGTCAATGTATCCGCAAACGCGCCCGGAGTCGTGGCCGGCCCGATGCAGGTGCGCTCACGGCCCTCGCCGAGTGATTAATCGGGCCCCGAGGTCGCGGTTATTGAATTATGCCGAGTCGTGAGCGACATTAGCCTGCTGTAATCCTGCTCTATACCATAACTCCACAGAGCCTTTGCATATCGGACCCCTGGAAAATTCGTTCGGTAATCCAGGGGAGCTATTTGCATACGCGGTGGTCTGGAGGTAGTAAAGACGCGTATCTGCCGATCGGTTAGGGTTCTTAGGAAAAAAAGAAGGCGCGATGAATATCTGGAGTAAAAACTCGGACGAGTCATGCGAGCTCGCGCTTTCTAAGATTCAAATCTTTTCAAATTACCATAAAGATCATCGCTGGCTTTCGTTGGGTTCGAGAGAGCTGGAAACTGACGTGAGCCGCATGCCGAGCGGGGCTGTTTTAATTCGTCGGCGATTGTTTGATTCGGGAACGGATACGGGATTTTTCTGGAAATCGGTGTTTTTATGGAAAAAGGAAGGTAAAAAGTGCGATTAAAGAGAGGAATTATATTGCAATTGCGAAATTTGCATTTCTAAGGATCGATGCCGCCGGCCAATTAACGCGCTAATAATACGTAAGCGATGCGTCCAATTAAACTCAATTAAACAGTCCTCGCTACGACAATAGAAACACGCGATCGGCGTACTGTATCGGATAATGAAAGTACATACTAGAATACATTTTTCCCCCATAAGCCAAGTTTTTCCACAGACGCATTCGTTACAGTCGCTAGATTTTCAGCTTCATTTTTAAACCAGCCTATAAACTTCAGGCAAAAAAATTGCGAGCCACAATAAGACTTAATTCTAACGGCCATTACCACGGCGTAGAAAATAGTTCTTTGCAATTAAACGTTTTTACAGCCTGAAAAAAGCGCTCTTCGTCAAGGTACTTTAAGAATCTTTTCTCCTGTAAATCCGCCGCAAGATTTTTTTCATTCCCCGAACTCACCTATAAACTCTCCAGCTATGCTAATAGAACTATATCTGATGCTCACAGAACTGGTCACGCGGCGTCGACGCTTTTCCGAATCATACCATCGTTACATCGTTAAGTTTCACAAAACCGATTACACACCGGAACCATTTCCGCAGAATTTATACAGTTCGCTCGTATCCATCAACTAAAGCAGCTTATCAATTAATTCCTGAAGCCAGCCTTCTGCGAGTAAAGAAATTCCACTTTTATCATGCATAATTAATCAGACGCGCGTGTAGCCGTCGGTCTGCATACACGCCCAAAATGCATTATCAGAGCTTCCGCGTTAAGACATCAGTCAAGGGCCGGCGCCATCCCCTCAATTACGAGTCGCTGCTGAGCCGAAATTTAATTAAGCTCTTGTGCGGACGAGGTTCGAGAAAAAAATCGTTATCGTGGTTTCCGGGTTGCTGAGATGGGCAGTTCAGGAGAGTGTCCAGTTGCTCTTTTTAATTGGCGCATTCTTTAGCATGGTCTTCTGGGCTTAATTAAATTATACAATGCGAGGAATTGTCGGATTAGCAGCGGGGGGACTCGAAATATTTTGCGAATGCGGAGTGGTTTGAGTTGTGAGTTTTTCAAGTAGGTTGCTGAACTTGTAATTATCGAGAGATTAGAGAAAATGTTATCAGGAAGTCGTATCTGAATTCACGTTCTTTTAGAGAAAATATTCGCATGTAGCTGCATAGCTTAATGGAATTGAATTCCGCTATATTACAGCTAAATGGAATTAAATTTCAGTACTTATATCTATAAATGAATTCTAATTTGAGATTAACAAACTTCTATACATCTGCATAGCGCATTCCACATCCTTAGTCAAACCGTTAATCATACCTACAAATTCATCTTTAACACACCAATCCGCAATTTCAAAAACCTTCCCAACCACCACAAATCAACCACCCACGACTCCACCAAACCACCCACCCTCCTCCCCTTAATCAAACTCCCCCACACTCAAAAACAATCGCAATTCCTCACGCGCACCTCCACCTCTATATACAACATCAAAACAAATAACAGCAAGTCCAAACGAGGCCTATGTACGTGCCTATATAGCAGCCGGCTTGCGCAGCTCACACGCGCCGGTGCACACGTGCTCTCGAGCCTGCGCGCATGCACACCTGTGCTCTCGGCGCGGAGAGGCTTCGAGGTCGCGCCAATAACATTTTCGCGTTACGGTACCGGCCAAACTACCGCAAGCGCGACTCGCGCTTTTCCCCCCCATGACTGTGTGTGTATACTCTCGGCGGCGTCAAGCAACACTGTGTAATCGAGGCGCGCGCGCCTCTGTTACACCTGTTGCTTGGCTCTCTTGGCGTTGTTTATGCTTTTTTTTGTGTTTTGGGTTGGGTGGTGTGGGTGGGAAAGTGGTTTGGGTGATGGGATTTTGGGTGAGGGGTGGTGCTGTTTTGGTGAGGTTTGGATTGTTTAGGATGAGTTTGAAGTGATTGGAGGATTGTTTTTCTTTAATTAATTATAGATGTATAAAGATAGTTGAGGAGTCAAAGATTGAAACAATAGGTAAACAATTTTATGGAAAAAGAAAAATGCATTATTATTAATTTTTCCCAAGTTTATACGGGAAAATATGATATGTTTTGCAACTGTTTTGGAATTTGAAAAACTCAAATTAGAGAAACATATAATAAAAACTTTCTGATTTATTAACAATTGTTTTCAGTTGTCTTTGTTCAAATTCCTATAAACCTCATGAAATTCGTATCATCATTATAAAATAAAGAAAACTCCAAGACAATCATTATTATTTACAAATCGAAAACGCATAAACCGCATTACCAATTACACCAATTAAATCCAAAAGCAAAACTTTATTACACACCCAGCCATCAAAACAAAAGCATTCCTCTCAAACATTTAATCTCATCTCCCAATTATTATTCCCCCGCTGCACTTCTCATAACAGTTCTCCCAGACTCTCGTGCTTTTCGCATTTTGTTGCTCAAACCGCGCGCACAGCCGCAATAATTAACCTTTCAGACCATGACATTGCGCGCAGACGCGCGAATATAACACGAACTCGTCATTAAGCCCCTGAAAAAATGAGACTAACAGCAATTAAAACAAAGTATATATACGCACACTCGCAGAATTAACCATACACACACGCATTTTATTTTCGGAAAAGTTAAAAAGTTATTTTTGCAAACGAGGCGCGATTTACGCGCGCTTTTTGCGCTCGGCGCGCGAGCTACGCCACTTTTTTTTTAATGCCTCTTTTATCCGTTTCGAAAGTCGCTTACTTTCAAGGTGCGTTAAGTTTTTTGCGCTTTACGGCCCCGTTTGTTATTAAATTCCGCGCGCTTTGCATTTTTGGCGTCAGTCGCGAAAAAATTTACCGCCGGCTAAACGAACTGGGACGAAAGTGACCGGTCACTTTTACTTCAAAAAGCAATCACCCTCGAAGCAACCATAACTAATTCAATTTACTATTTAGCAACGATAAATCAATAAACGAGCCAACGCGCTTTTAAGCAGCGACAAAAAATTCAAATTGACCCATTCCCGCGCTGGCAAACAGGTTTCGCAAACGCCACGCGCGCACTCGACATTATTACCCTCGAGATTTGCATACATGCGCCTCTCGGAGAGGGACTCCGCCTTTTTTTTTCTTTATAATGAAAAACTCGTTTCAATGAGCAGGAAGAGCCGCGGTTATTTTCGCCGGCTTTGCGAAATCATCTCGCTGATTTACGCGCTGGCTTTCCAAGGGAGTGTGCTGTTAGTTATTAGCTGCGTGGACGTCTGCGCGCTTCGGATTCCAGTGAATGGTTCGGCTCTTTTATGAAAGGATCATCGTTGTTTGGTGATTTTTTTTTTTTTTTAGTTTGGGTTTAGGCATTATAGGAATGTAGCGGGTATTTTTCAATTATGTAGTTCTGTGAAAAATGTCTTAAGTACCGTTCAGAGGCCGTTCTCTCAATTGTGAATATTTTACGGAGAGGTAAAAGACAATGGACTTATTAAAAAATTCTTCCGTTTGGTTATCACTCCGTTTTCATGATTATAACACAATGCAGGGTGTTTCCTTATGTATGCGTTATTTATTATAACGTTTACTGTTACTTTATATCAATTTTAAATCATTCAACCTTTTATATAAAAGTCACGAATACACCGTACGTAGGTGCGTAATAAAGCCATGCGCGCCGATAAACTCATGTCATCGTCATTTTTTCCATCAAACGCAATTTATTACGCGTATTTACTATCCACTAAATAACCCCAGCCCGAGCGCTTACAATATTATCTTTCTCAGCCGAGACGAACCCATATAAACAGAAACAGCCATATAGCTCTCTCGGTGTCACTCCCCGGCGACATCAAAATTACACACTTAACCTCATTCTATCCGCACGTCCTGACGTCCACTACACTTCCATCATGCATTTTCCACGCGAGCAAACAATCTGGTTTCGCGCCGAGAAAGAGAGATTTGCGAAATTTTTCGCCGATCGCGGATTATAGAGAGATCGGCGGGTGAAAATTACCGAACACGTGATAAACATGGGAGGTTACGATGTTTCGGCGCATATTACCGGGCAGTAAACTGTGTTTTACATAGAGCGGGATGGTTAGCGCCGCGGCTTGTTGCGGGTGAAAGTTTTCCCATTCGGCCGTAAATTTTCGCGGTTATTCCTCGCTCTTGTGTTATGCAGATAAATCGCGCTTTTTGTGCAAATCGCGCGGGCTGGCTTTGTTTTTAACCGCGAGTTTTCAGGATTTAACACTCATTTGTTAAACGTGATTTATGCGCTATTTATTTTGCGAAACGTAATAATTTGAATAATAGAATTTTTCTGCTGCATTAAGTAGGCGCAGATGATTTATTCAGACAGCAACGCTCGATTTTCTCTAGAGTCTAAACAATTCTTACCCGTAAGACCTTTCCTGTTAATAGAAAGAAAATAAGAAAAAAGTAATAAACGCCCGTACAGTAGCCTCTTGCGATGAAGAAGCGCAAATCATCAGCTAATTCAACTTCCATACTCGTCCACCGAACCGCTTCCTCGTAAACCCCCATATCCAGCGTCTCATCAACCTTCCGTTACCTACCCCACATAATATACTCGCAATCAGCGCTACAATCATTCCCCGCAAGATCGTATAAACAAAAATAATCCTCATTATTTTTTTTCTTCTAAACTTACAGTTCTGAACGTGGCGGCCGGTAAGGCGCCGATGCAGTCGAGCCGCGCCGACAGTGGAATACCCCAGCTGGCCGTGGACGGTAGCAGCGCCCAGGCTTACTCGCCCCAGACCTGCACTCTGACGACGCCCGAGCCCAGGCCCTGGTGGTATGTCAATCTGCTGGAGCCGTACATGGTGCAGCTCGTCAGGCTCGATTTTGGAAAGTCATGCTGCGGTGAGTATTATTGTTGAGAGTTTTGTTTTGGAGGTTATGTTCGATTTGCGTCGGTAATGTAGGGGGCCGGGTATTGTTTTGAAATGAAGAATGGGAATTCCGAAGAAATGGGACGGTTAATGGATGGACTATGCTTCTGCTGTTTTTCGTTGTAACTTTCTACAGTTTTTTTAATAATATTTCTTCTCAGTTTGAAAGAGTTTGCTCATTTTAAGTAAATAAATAATACATTACTTTGCTTTTTATTATATTGTTTTGTTTTCCACTTTCATAAAGTTTTTGAGCTCTTATTGCAAGACTATAATAACCAGTTAATTATTATATCTGTTCAGTAAATAATAATCCAAGTCGAAGTTTAAAAAGCAAAGCAGCAAAAGCATATACTAGATTGAAAACAGAGCCGACCTAATCATTACACTTAAATCATGATTACACCTTCGTTTTAAACCTAAAAGACATGACTAAAAAATATTCGTACGCAAAAAAAACTAAAAATTGCCCTCGAAAAATTTCATACTTCCCCAAGTCTTTTCCAATCGAAAGCCAAACAAAAAGAACCCGTTCCACGCTCACCGATGCGTTTCGAATTATCAGTCCGACCCGCGCGCTCGCGACGTTAAATCGAACCGACTCGAGCGGCGAACGAAAGTGCGTTCATACCGCTTTAAAATAAAAAAAAAAGGCAAAATAAAAAAAAATCCACACTGCAGCCCGAGAGAGGAAGGAGATTTTAACGACTGATAAAACTTTATGTGTGCGAGCGCGCGCGGGGAAAATGTTTGCGTTGCCGGGCGAAATCGAGCGTGAAGGATCGGGACATTCCTGCAGGCCGACGCGCGCCGGCCGAGCGCTCGAAATTTCTCCAAACCCGCAAATATTTCGTCATTATGTTTATTTTCCGGCGCGCGGAAAAAGCCGTATTCCCGGCGAGTTTTATGCGCTTCTGCTGCGCAGCTAGAGAGTTTCCGCGATGATTTGTGATTCTCGCCGAATTCTTATGACGCTGATGAACAGCCGGCTTCTCTCCGGGCAGCGTTTTAATTTTCGTCGAGGATTTATTGCATCCGCTGTGCGTCGGGTTTCAATAAATGTGACTACGCTTTCGGATTTTTTGCCTGCTCGAGTCGAGGAAGTTGTTTCTTTGATGGATTCATTAAAATGTTGCGATTTCTAAGATGCATTTTAGGCCGATCCGAGGAGAATCGCTGCTGCCGGTGTATGCATGGTTGGGTTTGATGATACCGATTTCGATTTTTATAAAATGAGGGAAAAGCGAGATGAATGTTTGGATTACGGAAACGTTCTTGGCTTTAGAAATGCACTAATTGATACATTGACAGTAATTGAGACGTTAAGATACAAGCAATCTTTGGACGATCGTTGACTTTCACGAATTTTTTTAAGATTATTTCGATTTCCGTGAAGCTGGGATCTGTGTCGTCATTACTTTTGATGCTATGCCATCTTCCGAAACATATAATTTTATTTAGATATGGTTACAAGTAGAGTCTATCGTTTCTAAAGAGATAGCAGCTTAAAAACACGAGTTAAATGTCTGTATTTGTATCTCACCGGAAAACATTTAAACAACTTATTAAATTTACTTAGAAACGACAAGTGGAGCAGCCGGTTTTTCTCGCTGATCGTAAAAAAAATTCAAAGAAGATGAATAAAATAAAAAAAAAAAATTAGCTGAAAAGCCATAATAATCAATTTGCGCAGGACGATCGAGCTGTCATACTTTAATTTTACGTCGCGGTCTATAGTTTATCAGAGCATGTCGCCTTGCAGTTTTTGCAAAAAAAGAAGCCACCCAGCCGCGCAGTCGGATGTATCAAAAAATTATTAAAGCCGTATCCCCAATCGTTCCGTTCTTATTAATATTTGAAGCTCTAAATACCATCGATCGAAAACACAACATCAAGTGCCAGAATCTCATTTTAATCCCTCTGTAATTATTTAATCTGCACGAGTACAATTTTATTTTGTCGAAATCTCCCATTCACCATATCCACTCGTAATCCCAAACTGATCAGACGTCATTATTCAATTCCTTTCATCGACCAACACATTCACAACTGTATTATACCCACCATTCACGTAACAAATTCAATTAGACAAGTTACACTCTTCTACCCTGCATCTCCGTAATAATTTTCACCAGACACGAAAAAAAAAAATGGTCGGAAGAAGCAGTCCGACGTAATGACAGAAAAACCATGTCACAACAACGCATCTTCATACATTTTCGCGCGGACATTACACAGCTCGTTACGAGCTACTCGCGCAATTTTCGTAGAGAAAAATTACTCGGTGAAACCTAGCGAGAGAGCCGCATATATGCAGAACTTTCGATTATTATATAGAAATCGTGCATCATCTCCGCACGCCTACGCCACGGTCGTCTGGACTTTATATTCAAATCTGGAGCGGTGCTTTCTACTTTTCCTTTCTTTCGCGCGCTCGATGTTATGTTTTTTTTCTCTCTCCAGTGCGATCGTTTTTTTTTTCTTTTACGCGAATGTTGAGAGAAGATCGTTAGGACGTCGCTATGAAATCGACGATGGGGTTTGAGGTATCGTTTGCTTTACGACGCGAAAGCGATCAATTATACGCGGCAAGAGAAAATGGACGGCGAGGGGATATTTTCTAATTTAGATGGACCGGCCGATGGTTTGTTTTAGGATTCGGCTCTAATTGCTGCTCGAATTTTCCGCGGTTCGGGCTGGGTTTATGTAAGAGAGCAGATCGTTACTCGCATCGAATTAGGTTTTATTGCCGCGATTTCTGCGGACTAAGTTGGGGATTAATCATAAATCTGGGTTATTATTGAAATCGAGGCGTGGAACGATATCGTTATGGTATAACTTTCAATGAGTCTTGTAGTTACGTCTGTTCGAAAAAGGAGCAGCTGGTAAAATTAGAAATTCTTGTAGCTTCGTTGCTTTCCAAAATAAACGATTTTGACTCCGGCAGCTTTTTTACCGATGAACTTTAGAAATCGAAAGTTTCACTCTAATTAATTCAATAAAACTAATTTTTCATCTAGAAACATTTCACTTTTACGACTCCACGAGGCCCGCGCTAATAGTTTTATTAAACCAACCCGTAGAAACTCTCCAACGTCCCATTACAAAACCGAGCGTCTAATGGAAAAAATGTACCTCCACACAAAACACCGTGCACTTGCATAATCCAATTATCGCCTGTCCATCCGCGCAACAAAGGCGTTAAACGTTCACGTGTCATCGTCCGAACCGTTTAACGCAACGGCGTGGCGGTGAAAAAAAAAAATATAGACGCTTGTTATCGCCGATCGCGTGAAAACGATCATAGCCTCCGGCGTTTTCTTATCTTCGAAGCTACACACACTCAATTTCTCGCAGGCGTTTGATCGGGACTAGACGCCTGGGGCTACGTGATAGGCTAAACGGTTGTGGTATGGAAAAAAGAATGTAATTAATAAGATTTTAATATCGCTCGGTTTTAATTGGAAGAAGAAAGTGTATTACGAGGCGCTGGTCGAAAGTTGGAAAATTTAACAGAGGATTTAATCTAATATGTTTAATAATCTGCTAATGCAGTGCTGGAAAATGCAAATTTTTGTGGAGAGGCGTGGTCGGGAAAATTTATTCTTAAAAAAATGATTTATTGTTCGGAGAAAGTGAAGAAATTGTACTATTAAAAACATGGATGTTTAACAACAATTTACAAGCTGTTTTCTAGTGGAAAATTCTTGCGTTAATTTATATGAGCTTTATCGGCTGAAAATGAGTTATGCGCCGTGCTTTGCGCAATACTTACATTGTAAAAAATAAAGTACGGAATGTACGGGAGAAAAAAACTTTGAAGAACCATTTACCTGTGTAAACATTGCTCATCTAATTTCCGTAACCGTTACAAATTCGACGGGATACCAGCCTAATCTTTTGCTTTCTAAAAGAGAAAGTCATAAGTCAGTGATAATTCTTAACATATTCCAAAATAAATTTTAATTCTCCTTCTTTCGTTACACATCATATTATCCAATTTTCTTTTTCTAAACATTTTCACTCAACGCCTCCCGCTGATAAAAACCAATGAACCATCCACCATACCTCCAAGAAACCAAAAACCTAATTACCAAACCAAACACTCCCAAACGACCATAAAAAAAAAACCACCAAAATCCATTCTCAAAACTCCCAGCAATCCCATTAACCCATCACCTCAACTCCCGCAAGCTCAAGCAGCCTCTGGCCATAACCGCTTACGCGCGCGGAACGCCAACCGATTCCTAACCACGATAATGAACTCATGCGTAGGTAAGCGCGTAGTCCAGCAAGATCGAATATAAACCCAGGCCGGAAGTCTTGCCACGCTTTGTTTCGACTGCTCCCATATTGTGGGTCAGTAAGAATTCGGCTGCTTGGATTTTCGGAGCGTTAGGAACTGGGTCGGTTATACTTTTTTTTTATTCTGGAGATCGGAAGATGATGGAAGCGATTTGGGCCCATTTTTATTCTTTTTTCTTTTTCAATGAGAGCGAGGTAGGCGGGTACGTTGAGAGGTAAATTCGTAATGGACGCGTTCGCTGCTGGTGTTGGTAAGAAGGAAATTCGCGGAGAACGGATACGCGCGCGGTTCTGCATTTCATATTGCAAACGCGCTGAAAGAGCGCTGATTTAACGATAGCGACGGTTTTCTGCTGTGCAGGCTAGAAGACAAAGATTTTGCAACGCTGAATTTAGATTTATAATTTATTAGTGCTTGCCAATCTCCTGGCGGAAGCCCGTTTCCTGGCGATCCGATTGAAAAATGCTGGTTACTTTAGACACTTGCCGAAGGGAGAAGAAAATCGCGTAGAGTCTGACTTTACGCGAGTGACGAAAAACGAAACGCTGCCTTTTTTTAAGAATGTATGCATCAGAAGCGGGATATACACCTATATTATCAGCGAGTCAGGCAGCCGAATTCTTACGTAAAGGATATTAATGTCAATCAAAAGGATCATTCGCTTTCGTTTTAGGATCATCGGCGGGAAAGTTCATCGACAGGCCCGCTATAATCACCCACTCAAACTGACGATTAAATTGCGAAATTACGCAACAATACTCGCATTGTTACGAGCCGCAAACCTATAAATACCAAAACCAAATTTCATTTAATTATCATTATTTCGAAATAAAAGAAACGTCGCTCTATCTCGTCCCATTGTCTATTCCAAATTCCAAAAGCATATTAAAATTATTATCTCCCATCCGCAATGAGTTACGACTCCAATAACGTAGGTGGCCGCGGTTACGCGTACGCGCATAACCGCTCAATCTTCTTTTCTCCTGGAAATCGGTAGGCCGAATTTCGGGCCTGATTATCACTCCCGGGCCTCTTGATATGCGGGGATCTTTAAATTATACCGAAGTGAAAGCAGCGGTCATTTTTTTCCCCTTTTTCTTTCTCCTCTTGTTATAACGCGAGCGAGTAAAAGCATTTCCGTGTTCGGCCGAGGAGAAACCTTTAAAACAATATTTAATAATCGAATTCATCGGCGCTCTCTGCATTTCAATGAGGCGAGGCTGGATTGGTTTTGTAACGATTTTCGGTATCGCTCGGCGGACCCTAAAAGAAATCAGACTTTTCTGAACGCGGGAATCTTGATTTCTTTTAATCAACAAAAAGGTTATTAATCGTTTTCACTTTTGCATTAATAAACATTACAAACTTTCTCGATTGTTCAAGCCACTGTAACACCAGCCGTTAGAAGCCTAACTCAAAAATTTTACTCGAAACACAAGAAGCCAGCGATAGAATCAATCCTTTTCTCACACCCATCGCCAACGGAAGTAAACAGACTCAGTGCATCGATGGCTGATAATCGAGGTCAGAGAGAGAGAAAGACCGGCTAATGCGCTGGGAGGTGAAAATCTCTTGTAAACGAGATGACCTCGCGGGGCGCGCGGTAATGTCAACGCGACTTTCTTTCACGAGCATTTCTAGATTTCGAGGAGATGAAAGTCGTGGAAATCGAGAGACGACGGGGAGCGGCTGCTTTTTTCGCGCCGAGGATGAAACTGTGGACGCGCAATTGAGCAGAGATTTTTAGATCAAGCGCGCTTTTATGGAAAATTTTCACAAGACCTCGCCCCGTTTCACTCGGCGCTAATTAAACCCACGAAAATTTACCGTTAGAGCAGCTGCGGAATGGCACGTGAGAAAAGATCGCAGCCGAGTGAACGCTTATAATAACGTTATTAGGGTGCAGGCGAGAGATTGTAAATGCTGGATTTATCGGGCTTGACAATTAAATCGGTTTTGTTTACGTGCTTTTTTGAAATTTAAGGAAATTAAGCGGGCTAATGAAATCGGAAGTTCACGTAACTTTCGAAAGCTTCGGGGACTGGCTGCTCTGATCGATGGGACGGAGATAAGCAAACCGGAAATGCGGATGATAGCTCCATATCTGTCTTGGTTTTACGATTTCTCGATCGTATAATTTTCTACTTTTTTATTTATCGAAGTTTTCAAAGTTTACTCGTAGATGGTAAAAAGCAGGCCTGTAAATAGTCCGCTTTTCTGTTAATTACGTACCTGTTAAACGAAAGTCAAGCGCCTGTTACTCTAATGAATAACCAGTTTCGAGGCACGACGCCGGTTTATCATATTTAACGCTGAAATACGACTTTATCCATTGATGCATTTTGACGATAAATACTTTTGTAAATACAGTGAAACTCGTGTGAAAACGCTGTTACAGGTAATTGGATAATTATTTGTGGTAAAAAGATAAAACTCGGCAAATGCATTTCGCAAAGAGGAGCGAGGTATTCTTCGGCTAAGAAAGCGGCTGCGCGCGCGCGCTTATCGACAAGTATCCGTCCATCGTAATTAGCAATTACGGGTAGGGAAAAAAAGCGGAAGCTCTTAAGCAATTTAGTCGCATTATGCGCATTGTGTGCACATCTTCTTCGACATTAAGAGTGTTTAAAGAAAAATTAGAAGCGAGAATCAGCACGAGACTGCTTAATGTTCAGCGTCCAATCGCGAGCTCAGATTGTAAGAGATAACCGTGCCAAAAGAACCGATTTTTTCCATAAATAAAAATACTAAAAAACTTTTTACTCTCCTCTCATACTCAAAAAAACCTGTATACGAAAAATTCCATGCTCGGCAGTATTAACAAAAAGAAAGTATCGAATACCTTCTCCCGACCACACACTCGTCTTCTCCAGTTCTCGAAAAATCGGGAACCGCCTGCAGCTCTCCGAAGCGCAGCTCGGACTCGCGCATCCAGCCACGGCTATATAGTCACAGCTGAGACGCCAAGTGGGTCAGCAGCAGCCGAGACGCACACACACACAGAGCTCGATTCCTATCTCTCGCTCGCGCGAGCACACGCATCTTCCTCTTTTTTTTGTACACACACATCTCTCCTTTCTCTCTCTCTCTCTTTCTCTCCTTTCTTTTCTCTTCTGTATACCATTGCGGGAATCGCAGAGTGAAAGCCCTAATGCCGCTGCACGCGGGCTAATTATGCGCTCGCGGATTTCGTCAGCGCGCGGACTGCTGATAATTTCTGGCTCGTTCTCTTTTTTTTTTTGAAATACGGTTAGCCGGGGCGATAATTTCGGCGAGGTAATTGCGGCTTTTCTGGGAAAACGGCGCGCTTTTTTCACGCGACTCGCGCGGAACGAACGGAGCCGGCGCGCTTAATGAGCGAGTTTTTCGAACCGGTGTGTGAGGGGCTTTAATTTCGGAGGAGGCGCTTCGGGAGATGTATGTGCGCGACGAGATTTATGCGGAATTGAAATTAATGCGTTTGCAAAAAAGTAGAAAACACAGGCTGCTTATTGACAATTTTCCTGCTTAATTGCGGAGATTGCTTCTTTTTTGCGAAATAAACGGTATAGGGACATTCCGGACGCGAACTAAGAGCTATCCGAGAAAAAAAAAGAGCGCATCAATCAGCGCCGTTTAAGCCTTTATTTACCCAATCCACAGCGGAGAGATGATTTATTATGACACGGCGGAGATCGCTCTGACCTGGAATCTCTCCGTCGCAAAGAAAAAAGGACGAAACGGTCCTAGTTTTCTCGGGCTATTTCTACACTTGCACTTAATGCGCGGCTCGCGCTCGGCGGCTTAATTTAGCCGGTCCCTGTTTCGTCAGCGTGAAAAATGGGGGCCCCACTGCTTTTTCTTATGCAAATTTTTACGAGCCTGCCAAGAGAGCCACACTAATTTTCGGAAACAAACGAGCTGTGATAACTCCATTGAAATCGTGACGCCGCTGGGTAATTGGCCAGCGCTCGCGCGAGCGGTTTAATAAGAGGACGAGAGCGATGAATTAGGAAAAATAACGAAAGCGCGTGTTTTGCAAACGCTGTTTTTCGAGAGTGATGTTGATGTTTGTTTGGATTTTCCCGAGAAGAAAGCGAGATGATGAGGCGGCCCCCGGGGTTATTGGTTGATTATGGTGACGTTTAAGGGGCTTAAGGGGATAATCACCCTTTTAATTAAAATAAATTATGCGCGATATATTTAAACGGCTGTCTCCTCATTGTCTATTAAAATTCAAATTTGATAAAGGCGAGCCCGCGGGATGCATTCTTTTCCTCAATAAATTAGATAAACCGCGCTAGAAAGTATCATCTCCATACCTCTCCCAATCCCAAAAGAAAGCCTCAACAAAGCCGCTTTCTTCCCGATACTTAATATACCCACTCAAAAATCCATTATTCCACAATCCAGCCGTCAACTCAAGCAACCAGCCGTCCCCGTAGCCACTAAATTCCGCAGGTTCTTACAAAACGGCGCACCTCGTAAATCAGCATTATTTCAATTCTGCATATCTTTCACGCTCGAGCGGCGAGAAAAGGGAAAAGACTCTCACTTCCAATACAAGCCTGTGCTTTCGTCACACGCACTCACGCATTGTCGGGAGAGAAAAAAAGTGCGGGTTGACACGATAGAGGCGCGAGCTCGCTTGTTATGTCACCGCGACTGCAGCGGAGAAAGACAGAGAGAGAAAAGTTTCGTGGAAGAATGAGATTTACGAGCGTTGGCTTGCCCAACGCCGAGACAATGCGACGTAGGGCCGTTTTTTCAGTTTGCCGCGGTTCGATATAAAAGAGTAATTTCGGGGCGAGCGAGATTGGAGCCCGATGCGCGGGGATATTTAACGATCTTCGATATCGCCGGGTTATTGTCGTTCGAGAGATGTGGGAGAATGGCAGAGTTGTGGTAACGGTAATGAACGGGCAGCTGGAATCGAGAGCGTTGGAATTGCATTTTTAGCCGGTGGTTACATACACTCGGGGAAATTAGCAGGCCGCGGCTTGCCGGACCCGGCGCGTATCTACTTATTAAAATCGCCAATTCCCATGGAGTTACACAAGCATACCTTAAGCCACGAAAAAAAATAACCGCGTAGTTTTCTCAAAAGAACGCGCAGATTAAGCCGCACGCACAATCATCATAATTTTTCAATTTGACAAATTCCAAGCGACAACATTACGCCAGACAAGCAATCTAACCGCGATCATCTCACAAATCTAAAAACCACCTTTCCTTCTCATTACAGGCGATGGTCTACCTGGCACGATAGTCGTGCGAGTCGGCAATAACCGGCCGGACCTCGGCACCAATCCGATCTGCAACAGGTTCACAGGCCCGCTGGAGGAGGGCCAGCCGCTGTTCTTGCCCTGCAATCCACCGATGCCCGGAGCCTTCGTCTCCGTGCACCTGGAGTCGGCCTCGCAGACTCCGTTCCCAGTTCAGCTGTCGCTCTGCGAGGCGTTCGTTTATACAGATCAGGTGGGTACGATTGGGAGGGCTGATTTATGGCTGGTTTCGTAAGGGTGAGGCTGGTTTGCGGGAAATGGGTTTGGGATCGGTTTGAAGTTGTTAAGAGGAGGATGATGGATTTGTAGGGAAGGAGGTGTTGGGTTGGTGCTGTTTCGACATTGGCATTTTCCGTTCTTGTTAAAGGTCTTTTGTGTAGTGGTAGTGTTGAAATGGTTTGACTGTTTCGTCTAAGATGATGGTTACCGTTTAGCCTGTCAATATTGACACTGATTACTAAAATGTTGGTGAAAACTATAATTAAAGTTTCGATCAACATTTTTTGTTTTGGAAAATTATCGATTTAAAGCATTAAAGTAATTTTGAGAAAGTGAAACGATTAAAAAGGAAAAAAATCCAGTAGTCAATCTAAAACCATCATCTCTACCAACCTAAACAACCAACCCTTCCCCCACTTCAATCCAAAAAACCGCATTATCAAAAATCAACTAACTCTAACACATCCCTTACAGGCCTTACC
>UELX01004861.1:0-15955 GCA_900480035.1 Eupelmus urozonus | reverse complement strand
TCCAGTTTGATCAACCCCATTATCTTTAATTACTTGTAAATAAAATATTGTAGAAGGAAATAAAAAAATCTGTTTCACATTTATTAATGAAAATAATTTAAAACACGTATATGTTGTTATCTGATATATTGAATTCAAAAAATTCACAATAAAAATAAGAATATTATATGAAATATTCTTCCTCGGATATAGTACAAGATTGTTGAACCACAGAATCAGGTAGTTCCATATTTTTAGGTTTATTGCGCAATCATTAATTTTACAACAAAACTAATATATCCATCTGTTATTTTGTGGTAATAGCGAGAATGCTCGTTAAGTTTTTAATTTTTAATTTCACGAAATTACTCCTTATAACGAATAAATTTCTTAATTTTATAAAATTGACTCTTTATAAGGAGCAAAAACTAAAATTTATTCCTTATAAAGTATCAATTTCAGAAATTTAAAATATTTACTCCTTATAAGGATCAGTTAATTTCGAGAAGTCGAAAAAATTTACTTCTTATAAGGATTAAATTTATTGATTTTGTGAAATGCACTTCTTATGAGGAGTAAATCTTTCGATTTGCCAATTTACTCCTTATGGGGAGTGAATTTAAAATCATACTCCTTATAAAGAGTAAATGTTGCTAAGGAGTGAGTTCAGGCATGGATTTACTCCTTATCTTTTAGAGAGTTGATAAGTACGCAATTAATTTAATACAATCAAAAATAATTTATGTATAAAATGTATATACAATTCTTTTAATTTTTAAGTGGGCATTTTATTATTCCTACAATACAGAAGATTTAAAGTAGAGGATGAAGTTCTTTTTCAGATGTTCAGGTGCTAAAAATATAAAAGAGATAAATTAACTTATTCAAAAAAGGCTTTAACCATAAATTATTAATCACTTTTTTCTTTCTAATATAGATATGTTTGACAAATAATCTTCTCAATAATTTGAACAAACAGGCAATTTTGAAGGAATTTACGATAAAGACTTAGCCGCTGCCGGAATAATTATGCAGGGAAACGCGGCGCAGAAGCTATCTTTTAGACCTAAGCATTTCAATCCTATAATTAAGCGTGCAAAGCCATTGCAAACGCTATTTGCTTATCTCTGCACTAACCGCACTGGGTATAAAATCGTGAGATCAATTAATTGCCACGAAAGCTACCTTAGATAATGCGCGTGGCAAGCTCCGTGTTATCGTACTCTAAATAAATTTTTGTTATGAAAAATAATCAAAATGCAGTTCACCTTAAATACTTGATTCTTGCGATAAATTTTAATAATAGAGGGCGGTTAAAAAGACAAATTCAGTTTCGGAGATAAAGTAAAACAAGTTATCTTATACCTACATATAGACATAATTATAAAGATTTAAAGATGCTTTATGCTTCATTATGAATAAAGGCTTAGTCGCGAGCTAGGAAATAAAGAAGGCAAGGTAAATGATTGATAAAATTTCCAAAGCCAGGCAGAAGCATGCATCAAGTTAAGCGAGATAATGCAATAAAGGGGCAATTTACGGGCGTCGCATGGGCCTAAAACGAGCCATAGCACGAGAAAAGCTCTCAGGAATGGCAATAAAAGTCCTGAGCGCTGGGTTCGGGCAGCCCCTATGCTGCTACGCTACTAGGCAGTCGTCGCGGCGGCAGCTAGAGCCTAGAAGAGAGAGGACTCGGCGCGCACGCTTTGTCTCGGCGCTTTGGCCGTGCCAGCCATGTATAATGAAGCTACGGCAATCTATATACATCAAAGTACGTGCGGAGGAGAAGTTGCCTAAGCGGCCAATATCGCGCTTCAGCTCAACACTCCGCTAATTGACTTTGTTAGCCAGACTTGATAATTGCATTTTTCCCGCTTCGAGGCGCTGCTTTTATTTTCTCGGTAACTCCGAGCCCTAAAGCCCCTCTTCCTTTTAACTTCAAATTTAACTTGCTCTAACGACCTTCTCAGCTTAGCTTTTTCAAACAACAGTTTCAAGTATATACTTTCAAGTAGATATCGTCGCCCCTAACGAAGACTAGTTCATTCCATCTTTTGCCGCAAAGCCTAGTACTTTTTACAAACTACCACGAAAACTAGGACTTTTCAAAGATTGCCGCGAAGGCTAGTAAATTCCGGCGGTTTGCCGCGAAAACTAGTACATTCTGCAGTTTTGCCACGAAGGCTAGTACATTCCACCGTCCTGCCACGAACACTAGTACATTCCGCAATGACTAGTACGTTCCGCTGTTTTATAGCCAAGTTTAGATACACCTTGTGGATTGTGACATTCGACCATCTTAATGTAATTCTGTGGCTTCTCGTAACAATCAAGTAAATCACAATTTCGTGTTTTCGAGAAATTATGCCATTATATGGTTTTAATGTAAAATTAAAATCTAACGCTTAGCTTATTAATTTAGTCACTAATAAATATCAATACAATCATGCATCATACATTAATAACTTTAAGATATACATTTTTCTCTTGCTGCTAATTACTCAAACGTTTGAGCTATTTGAAGTCTGGGAACCGAATCGCTTATAGATATAATCATTTTCACGATTTTTCGTATTAATTTTGCTAAGTTAATAAGAAAAATGTATTAAAAAGCATGCATTATTCATATAATTTAGGCTTATTCAAACCTAAATTATATAATTGATCTTGATTTTCTATAAAATTCTTATGCGTCCTCAATTTTCAAGAAAAAAAGCCTTTCCTCGTTGAAAATATTTATCACTAATGAACAAAATGAGTTTTGACATAAAAATTATTTCTCGTTATACGTACTGTTTTTATTTAGTTAGTAAGTCTTTTTTCAAGTAGTTTTTTTATGCTTCATTTTATTTTTTATAAATTTTTGGAAAATTTTCTAATAAATATTTTTTAAGAATTGTTTCAAAAAAGTTTTCTTTCCGGTTTTAAAAATGTTGAAATATCATTTTTCCGGAGTTTGTGAATCCTATGTGAAAGAAGAACCCTTGAGCCGTCCAAAAAGTGGTGTAAGCTAATTTTTAAACAAATTGATTTATTTGGTTTTAATCAAAAGCCATATAATTGTAGCGAGTATATGTATCTGTGGCTTCTGATAGAATCCGAATTAGTCGATTTTTTTTTTTTTTATCGATCTTGCACCATTTTTCAGAGATTGAAAGGCTGACAATCACTTCCCAACTTTACGAATAATTACTACTATATATGAATAAATACAGTTTTAATTAATTTTTTTTATCAATATTTAACTTATCTTTTTCCTCTTTTAGCTATACGTTTGATCCATAGATTAATACGACGGATATTCTAGAATAAAATATAAAAATATTTATGTTTGAATACATTTTTCACAGTAATTGAATAAAATAAAGAATAAAACCATTAAAGCATTTGAATTCATTTCCTCAATTCAACTTTTCAGAAACACGAAAAGTGGACTAACATTGTTTCTACGGGAAGTCTAGATATGAATATGTAGAAAAATTTCTCAAGTTTTTTTTTGTTAATTATTTACTTACAAAAAATAATTTACTTTTTTAAGTACATTACTTTTTTTAAATGTTTTATTTTTTCTTTTCATTTCTTCATTTTAAATTTCATTTATTTGATCTTTTGATTTTATTCGATTTACACAGTTGAAATTAGGAATGGAATAGGGACCAAAGTAGATATTTCATTTGGGTGATTATATTGCCCTTACAATAAAATTTTTCCCTTGAATTATTACTTGCTTCGCTCTAATCTACAAATAATACCAATACATTCTCTATAAGGAAGATTGGACAAGCGTAAATATTTCATATATTTTTTTAAGTTTCATGTCGCAAGATAAGCACTAATTTATGCCTTTGTACGATATAACAATTAGCTAAATTCACAATTATTGCTTGCTTTTTAATTATAGCAATTACTTTGTTATGCACGTGGCATATAATTTCGTATGATAATCTAAATATATATATATATGTATAATATAAACAATATTATCGTTAACTAATTCTTTGAAACGAAAATTTCTCAACGCTTAAACTGATTTAAAAACTAAAGAAAAATTTCAATTAGTTTACAAGATTTTCCAAGTTTAAATCCCGCGTCATTTTTAAGTGTCGAACAAACTTGCTTCTCAAGTTCCATATAGTTAGTCTATCAAAATCTCAAAGTTCTCTCTTAAGCCGCGCTGTCAAAGGGCGCAGCCAAATTAACTTGGATACCACTTGATAAAGCTGCAAGCCGTCATTTTGCCGCCGCAAGCCGCACTAGACTCGCTTTGCGTTCTTCCAAACATACATCACATGCGCAATCTCGCCGGATAAACAGCTTTATTTAACTCGTAACGTAAATATTATTAAAAAAAAAAGCTTGATTGTCTAAGAGATTACTTTAAAAGTATTTTCAGCAAAGTGTCGGTATAATGTAAAATAGAGAAAAAGGTGTCGACGTAACGCGAGCCATTAATTCTGCGGCAAGTTGAGCAAGATTACCGCTGAAGAGAAGGATAAGAGGGCAAGTCGTATAAATAAGGCTTTACCTGCGCGAGGACGAATTTCTCCAAGCGCAGACGAATGGATCTAGTCTCGAGTTGAAAGCTCAAGCTCAAGTCGTGGCTCGCGGCTTCTTGGCAGCTGTATCGGAATACTCGAGGGACAATGGACAATGAACTTTGGAGTTCGATAACAGTTTTCCCTTAAGGAATCATTACCGAAAACATGCCTCCACTGAAAGCACAATGCGCGAGCTCATGGCTTCGGAATAATTCAGGAGCAAATTCATATAGGCCCATTGTTGTAGCAAAGTTTTCGCTCCTCCTCAATCTTCTTGTAGTATTTCATTAGCTTTTACCTTCACTTTAGCCTTCTCCTATTGTCATATTCATAGAGTTTATTTATGATTAATGTAGCAATTAAAATTGCCATCCCAGAAATAAAGGATAAAGAAGCAGAGGGACAAGTGAAAATAGGACTATCTACTAGAGTTAAGAAATAAAACAGCTCTTTCCGATTGTCGGCTCTGAAATCCTGTATAATAGCCGCAAATAAGTCTGAGAGCTATTCGAATGGACATCGCGGTAATTCCGAGGAGAGAAGCTGCGATAAGGCGTCTGCGATAGGTCTGCATAATTCGCGTCCGCGGCGAGATATTCAATCAAAGTCCGCGAGCGAGCTGGCGCAAGAAAGGGGAGAGGAACGATCGGAGGGAATGAGAGAAAGCAAGAGGGATGTATCCGGCCGGCAAAAAAGCTCGGCTGCGCGCGCGCGCGCCATTGCCTCCTGAATAAATAATAGACGCTTTCCCGCACTGCGTGCTCAGCGTATCGCCCGGCGTGCCTCCAAAAAAGCTCCCTTGCCATCGTTATTCAAAGCTTGCGCCGCGCTCGACTGCACACTTATCTCGCTTTCTCTCTCTCTCTCCTCTACTCCCTCTTTCCGCGCGACTCGTTTGAATTATCCCAACTTTCGTCTCTCTATCTTACCTTTTTGCCGGGCTCCGCTCTCGCCTCTTCCAACGCGAGCTGCCTTCTTCTTCTTTTCGCGAAAAACTCTTTTCTTTGAAATTTGTTTCGCCGACGACGAGAGGATAAAATTAGCCGGCAAACCAAAATCGAACCGAGCGAGATTTTCTTTTTTTCGCCAGCCCAGCTCGCTGAATTGCTCCTTGGGAGCTGCGTTGAATTAATTCGATTGGCTTATCCGATGCCGCCGCGCAGCGCGCGCTTGATTAATTGCGTTAATTTCCCACTTGGCTTAACTCAAGCAGCAAGCGCTTTATTAATATTCAATGTTTCGTTATACGCACCGGATCGGAGAAATTTACAGCGCTCGCGTTCGTTTGTTAAACAGCTTAACGAATACGGGAAATGCTAAAATCGCAGGGCCCGAGCAGCCGTTTAATGAAGTTTTTCACTATCGGATTTTATCGGCTTGGGGATTTAATGAGTTTTGAAAAAGTAGCTAGCAGCATTTCGAATTGCAAATTCAACTTTTAATATAATGCCAGCCAGACTTGCTTTAATTGTGGAATAACGTAATAATCATTTCATTACTTGCTTTACACTGCTTCAGAAAATCTCATTCGGAGATTTTATCAAGTTTACTTTATTCTGCTAAATTAAAGAGCTAATTTATGTAAATTTTGGCTTGAGCAATAAAAGTTATTCAATTCAGAGCTTGCAAAATTGAATAAAGGAAAACTTTTACCACGAAATGTCTCATTCAAAATAACTTTATTTTTCAAAATAACTTTATATTTCAAAATAAAGCCCAGCCTGATATCATGTAGAAGTATCATGGAAAAATAAAATCTTTTCTACGTATGAAAAATAAATACATTTTTTTCTAAAAATGTTTTACTTAAAAAAAATATTTCGCGTTTCCCTTTGAAATTCAATAACCATTCTTCTCTTTGCTTGATAAAACTAAAACCACCCGGAAATTCAATTTTAATCGAATAAAATACAAAAAAATCTTTTCTCTTCAGACTATGAGAATGAATTTAAATTATTTCATTATTTACTCAAGCACTTGGTCATTTTATTTTTAAAAAATTCGACGTTATGCGGAGATTATTATACCACGAGAGACTCGAGCGGTTTCTACAAAACAACTACAAAATGTATACGATTTAAATTGAATTTTAAGCCTACCATTCGTTTAACATTTCATATTCCAAGTATGTATATGTATGAATATATTTTGTATACATACATATAATTTATATAACACAACAAATTTTTATTTAAAAAGCAAACAAGTGAGTAGTATCGAAATTGAAGAAGATTCCAACAGTAGCCCAGAAAGATAGATGTACTTTTTGAATAGATTAAAAATGCTCGCAAACAAGCTAATAATTCACGAGCAATTTAAGAAATGTAAACAAAGTGTAAAGAGAAAAAAAAGTCCCGGAAGATTATAGGCTGTTGATCATGGTGTCGCGACACTCGTCGATTTAAAGGATAAGCGCTTAAAGTTCAAGTACCCCTTTCGCCAGCCTCCTAGCACTCGGCAGCGCGCGGAGGAGAGTCGTACAATAAAACTCGAGCGATCTTCCGCTCGAAAACGAAAGAGAGAAAGGGCTGGATAGGATCGAAACGAGTGAAATACGCTTTATCGCTGATTTTCTGATCTCGGGGATTCCCCCATCTTTTCACGAGCTTCCCTCCTCTGTTTCCTTTGCGCCTCTCCCGGCTGCAATTTTTCCTACTCTCCTCGGACATCTTTATCTTTTTTCTCCCTACTTCATCGACTTGTCTTTTTCCTCTTCTCTTTCATTCTCCGATGCACTAGACATTCTTTACGGCATCCTGCTCGCCAACATCGTAGCAGGAAAACTTTCGATGAATAATTATTTATTTGTTTTTTTTTTCGTATATATTTTTTAAGTTATTGTTTTTGAAATAAAAAAATCAAATATAATGCAAGAGTTATTCGAACAAATTTCGAACCAATTGAAAACATTGCACAGTGCATGCTAGCTAGAAATTTTAGATTTTCTTTCTACAATGAGAGCAAAATTCAATCTCAATAAATCGAATTAAATCTTCATTCAATTTATCTGTCTTGCAGCAAAGTTCAATTTTATAGTTTTTAATTAATTTAGAACAATGCATACACAATATAGATATTGTTCTAAGATACTATAAAATATATTTTCCTCCGATTAACGAAATAACAAATCAAAACAATTAAATGTTTAATAGATATTCGTTTCGTTAAAATAACCTGTATTTCGAAAAAGAGCAAATTCTATAATTAAGCATAATATTAGGCTCATGTGATTGAAAATTAGAAATTGGAAAAGATAATCGAAAATAATCGCTACATCAAATATGTAAGTGAGCTTGATACAGCTGACCCAATTTTCCGAACTTTAAAAAATAATAGCGGTCTCATTCATCTCGGAGGCCATTAAGGACCCTGTCTAGTACAAGGCTTTTATATGTTACTACAAGACGTCATTGAGTTGACTTTTTATTTTTTCGCTACTAGCTCCACAATATGTTCAGTCTAGCTCGAAAAAATTCAATAACTCGTTCTCTTCCAGCTCGAGAACGGTAATCTCGTATTGGATTTTATAATGAAGGAACGTGAATAATACATCTGAATAGATGTTCCAATATAGCAGTAGAAAAATCCATGTACAGTCAGACACCCGTGCTGGCTTTGCCAATGTAAAGAGAATGCATATTTAACTTTATTATCACAAAAAATTGAAACTAGTTTAGAAAAAGAAAGAAAATGGATCTTTCAAAACTTGCAGGATGTTCGAGACTTGCCAGAGATACTTTCGAGAGCAGAAATTTCATGTTTTCAAATAATTTACTACCTAGCTTACTATAAAAATATATTAAATCTTATTGAAGCGTTCTTTTCCATCAACCAGATAGATGAGATGCGATGAAAAGAAAGAAAGTAAGTAAGCAGCTCGTTGCACATATTTCATCGTTTGAGTTAGCCCTTGAAAAGCTCCCGAATGGTCGATCAATTTTTTAAATAATCCAAAGCGAAGAGCTAGGCCCAGGCAGGCAGGCAGGCCTTTCTTCGCGCCCGCTGGCTCATCCCAAGCGCACCGCATTCCTCTCTCACAGGCTTCCTCCTATTATTCTTTTCACCTCAACCTCCAGCGTCGTCGCCTCCGCCTGCACCGCCGCCAGCACCTTTCTCATCGTTCTGTTCTCACATACGCACACACACACACACACACACACATGCACGCATCGACTATCTTTCTCTCTCGGGCACTCTTTCGCCTCGTTCGGCTCGTTCTTTTTCCTCTCGTTCGGCGCGCCGGCGCGGGTGGTTTTTTCGTCGAAATGAAATATTACGACGTTCGCGGGGCGGTAACTCTTCGGCTTTACGGCCGCGCGTGGCTTTCCAGGGGAGGCGCGGATTTTAAAGCGGCTGTTCTTTTCCCCTCTCTCACTTTCCTTGTTCTCATTTCCGCCAACTCCTTGCGCGGACTGGACTCGCGAAAGGGAGAGGGAGCGAGGTTTTTGACCTGGACTTTTCTTTCACTCTTGTGTTTCGTTTTGCTTTTTTCCGGCTCGGCTTCTTTTAGAGTTTGGATTGGCCGAAGCTGCCGCGGGGAAAGCCGCCGACTTGACCCCGGCCGCGGCCAGAAAACTTGTAAATGGATAACGGGAAAAAGAAGCTTACCGCGTTATAACGCGCGGCTCCGATTGTTCCGCGGGACTGCACGCCACTCGAAACTATTATCGCCCTGGCTTTGCTACTTTTTAGAGGCTATGAGAATTCACTTGACGGACTAAGCTGATTGTTGGCCGCGAATTCAAATCGTTCAAAGAACGCTTAACGAGCTTTGCGCACCGAGTGCGAAAGAAGAAAAAACTTCTTTTTCGATTAAAACGAAATCTCTTGGCCAAAGGGTATAGACTTTGCTTCGGATTAAGTTTATAACAAAATTAAAGTTCTCATTTTTTGCCACAAACTAGGCTATCCTTTAATTAAACTGTTGCAGGTGCAATAATTTTTATAAAGTAAGTTGTAGTTTGTTGGAAAAGCAAGAACTTAACTCTGAAACAGCTAAGAAAAAATCTTAGTTCGGATGTGGGCGAAAAGACACCATAAAAATCAATTCAAGCCGTAACTTTAAATCTCAATTATTTTTAGTATCTTTTAAGTTTATTTGACGGCTAAAAAAGAAATGCTGCGGGAAAAAAGAACTTTTGTATATACAATGCAAAGAAAATGAATCCTTTCTTATAAACTAACAAAAATTCATGTTTATATTTTATAAAAGTAAAACGGAAATATATATAGCAAAAAAAAACAGAACTAAACCTTTAAGTTGCAAGAGGTGTACCAAGTTCAATGGAACTCTAAAAGAGCTAAATGGAAAGCACTGTATGCGAATCAAAGCACCCTAAAAGTACATTATCACGTTCAAAGTGAAAAATCTTGTCAACAAAAGTATCAAGACATTTGAAAAAGAAATATTTTCTACTAAAAAACTAAATTGAATATTCAGTGTAAAATTAAATTTAATATTTAAATTTTCTGATAAAATGGAAATTTTACTAATAGAAGACTTTAATTAAAAATTTTTTTATTATAAAAGAATATGCGACAATTTTACTTTTTATTTTTTAACATTTTGATCATATTGTATAATATCGTATGATTTCGCTACGTCAATCAATTTAAAAGTAACATTTCTCTGCGAGGGTGACTGTTCATTTTATAATTCCTAGAAATCTATGAAAGGATGAACGGTCGTGTCATGCTTTTAATAATAATTTTCTTAAGTAAAGGTGTACTTATGCAAATTAACCGGTTTAGCTTATACTTTCAAGAAACTAATTGAATGATGCACAAGGGAGCCATTTTCAAAGAAATATTTAATTTATAAAAAAAAAAGGCAAATTAAGTAAGGAGAAGCAAGTGCCGTCTAATGGATTGCTTGTTAGCAAAAGTAGTCGAATGACAAAAGTTGTAGGCAATCTATCAACAATTCGGAAAATCGAAAATACTTCAAGCGTAAAGACCTCCACGCATCCTATATTCCATCGCGCAATCATTAAAATTAAAAAAGCTCGCGAAAATTGACGAGAATGCTTGTTGAAATAGGGTTCCCGCCTAGTAACTACCTGCTATTAAAGGAGAAAAAAACGAACTCGACCCTGCTTCACTCGTCAATCGTCGACACGTTCGTTAACGCGAGCGAGATGCCATAATTGGGTGGATTTCACCTACTTTTTCGCGCAGCAAAATCATTAACAGCCAGCCGCGAGAGACCGGGCATTAATTGCATTTTACCGCTCGGCCGACCAATTTACCATAGTGTCTGCAAATCGCCGAAGCAATTAGCCAGCGGGCGACAAGCAGCTAGCAGCCTCTGGCCACCCTGCGACTGCACTCCTCGATTTATGGATCCGATCGCCCTATTAATTTATCCAAGAAGCCTGTGCGTTTAATCGCACGCCCTCGATCGCAAAACTACTATTAAACCGCGCAATATTGACTTGAATGTGCGCTATAAAATGGATCATTGAAAACTTTTGAGTGGGCTTTTACTTTTATAACATTTCGAATGAGCCTGACACTTTTCAACTTTCCTCGCTCTACCATTCAAATTCAGAATCTCAACTCGACAGTTTTCGAATATTTTTTGAGTTATTACGTTTTTGACATTGACAATCACATTCAAATATGTTATATCAAATACATTCAAAATTATAATCAGTTTTGCTTCTGTAAAAGCTTTCTACACTTTGCAGACTTGATTGAAAAAAAAAAGTCGGCAATAAGTATTTTGAAAATTCAAGGGCTCAGGGTCGTTGAACTCGAAACAAGTATAATCTCCCTGCGATTAATAAGGCTTTGTCATTTAGCTACAATGACGTGAGCTCTTCATCCTTGTCCCTTTGCTGCATTTCCTGGTAACGAGCCTCCTCATTGGACCTGCCCGAGCCTTCATTTGCTGTCTCAAGTAGTTTGCTTAGTAGTAGCCCGACACGTTTTATTACTCACTGCGTCTCGCACTGAGACGCACAATCATTTTCAGCTTATTAAAGACTTTTTAAAATGAGACTTTTTTGAGATTTTTCAAAATTAATACAATTCTGTTTTAGGGTTTTTAGAAAAACGAACTTTTCTTTTTCATACAAAATTAAACCCAGAATTGCTAAAAAGTTATTTTATATATGCACCAGATCTAATTTGACAAGTTCATTTCTGGACAATAATTCCGATCTTGCATTAGTCTACTCTAGCCTACATAACTATAATTTTAATTGCCTTCATTTATATACGTATATATGGCAAATATATCAAAATCAATAACAGAATACACTAATTAAAATAAATTATTTGGAGGGAGAAATAATTCTCTTGTTGATCTATGCGAACTATGATGTTAATCAAAATAAAATATGCTTTTACAGATTACTAATATTTATTAATAACTTTTTTTATTACTCATATGAAATTAGCAATGAAAATCGAAGATTACAAGTCCACTTCGATCCAGTTACCAACCTTTTCTGACCATTAATGGTTCATTAAAAATAGCCATGATTTTATTCGTACTTAATGCCTTAAGAAATTAGCTGAGTTTTAAATTTCAACTCCTCTCCTCCTATTTCAGACTCACGCTTAAAAATTAAAATCCCCATTTTTCGGAAATACGAAAAGTCGACTTAACAAACTATGCCAACAACAACTGAAATATATATGCAGTGAATCATAAGCTAAACTTGAGAATTTCATTTCTCATACTTGCTCTAAAATGTGCATATTTTTATATAAATATAAATAAAAACATTTTTTTAAATTTTCAATATTTTTAAAATGTCTTCCGAAATTTAATTAGCTCTCGCTGGATTAAATGTACTATGCACACTTTAGAAAGTTATGGTCGGCACGAAGTTTTAGCACAGACTCATGCAAACGGCAACTGTATGAGCATTTTATACATATTTTACAGCAATAGAAACGCAAAAATCGCTTTTCGTGGACATTGAATTTTTTCAAAATCTCATGATCCGATAACGCCCCTATCGCAAAGCTTTCTTTTTTAGAAAGTAAAAAGCAAAAGAAATCAAATTTATTGAAGCAGTATAATCTGGAGTATGAAAAAATATTTTGTTCGAATTTTTATTAATCTTTTAGCTAATTGATTTTATTAACTTGAACATATAAGCGTTTTCAAAACTCTGGATTACAGCATATATTCGTGATTCGCTGTGGTGCAAAGAGAATTATTCTGTCGAAATGATCGGATCAATGGTTATCAATGGGAGACTGCCGGATTTGCAAGTGAATATTATTCTCTATTCTGTACTTCATTAACTAGTAAAGCTTCTTTACATATATACACACATGTATATATATATATATGTATATATGTAAAAGAGCGCAATGCAATATGCAGAGTACACCAGGTGTATTAACAGTTCCGACTCGTTTGAAAATCAACTAATGAAAAATGTATGGTGCCCCGACAACGGCGCGGTTCGATGAGCTTTGAAAAGTTTACGAGCCGCGAAAGGATTTGGCCCGCGGCAGGCGCAACACGACGATATAACCGAGATACGTTCCGCTCGCTTTTAGCCGGGGCGCGTTACTAATTTTCCTCACAAGGACACGCCAGCCGAATTTATCGGTCGAAAGTGCATTCGGGAACATTAACTGCTTCCGCTCTATTAGATCTTATCTGCTCTCCAGCCTCTAGCTCGCTCCCTCGGCCCAGCCAACTTTCCCCCGCTTATCTCTCGCTCTCTCCATTTATATATCTATATATGCAGTCTCGGTCCTCTTCGCTCCCTCTCTATATATACATATATACCTATCTCGATCCTTTTTGTCTCTATCGCACGGTCCTTGATAGTGCCGCTAGAGTATATAGCTCGCGCGGTCGACTCGTCCTATCTAAGCATCGACTAATGCATTCTCTATTTTGATTTTCTGCCAGGGCCTCTGAGCTTGGCTGGGCCACTGTCAAGAGGTGGAAAATGAGAAATTGAGCGGAACTGTCTGGAAGAGAACAGCAGCAGCAGCAGCGCGTAAACTGGGCAAAGACGAGAAAAAAGAAGCGAGCAGAGAATAGAGGTTAGAGAGGGTAGAGGGTTGAAGGAGTTGGAAGCGAAGAAAAGAGCAGCTCTCGGAAATCCAAAAAATCTTGCGTGAGCTCTCGCTCTCCCCGCGGTAAACTCGGCCTGTTTACCAACTTTTCTCGATGCCGGCTGCGCCTGCCTCTCGAGTGGCTCTCGCGCTCTGCAGCTTGACATGGAACTCTTTGCGTGTATATGCGCTATATAGCGAGCTCTCGTTCACCTTCGCCGATCCGAGAGACAGCAAGAGGGGGGGGGGCTGAAATCTAGGCTCGCGCCGCCGTTCGTTGCCTTGTTAAGGTGCATCAGCGAGACTTGGCGAACGCAGACAGCCTCTCTCTCTCACTCTCTGCGGTCACCGAACCCATTAAAGAGGACCTGAAAGTGATTCTCGAGAGTTCGAAACACACAGGTAATTCGGAAGTGATACGCTCTCCCCCGAGGGCACGAGACAGCCCGCTCTCGCACCCTCGATATTTAATTATGAGCTGACTTGCGCCCGGGAGCGTAATCAACTCTGAGAGGGGACCCCAACAACTTTAATTATTTTCCTAAACTAATGATTTTTTACGCTCCCAGCTTTTCTTTACCCAGCCGCACTGCCGATTATTGCCCTATTTATTATCTTCTCCATCTCTTTCACTCGTGGGGATAAAGTTTTTTTTTATTTTAATTATTTTCGTTCGAGATGAAAACCAATTCTGACTCCAATTTCAGCTCGACTTTTATTTTCATTTTTTTAAATATTATTGTAGAATAAGCCAGTCAAAAATCGAGATAATTTCTCGATAAAGATACTCGTTAAAGAAAAACTCTGTGAATCCTTCTTATAAGAACATGATAGTGCTAGAACCAAAGTTCACAATTTTCTTTATCCATGTAAAGGAAGCAAAATATTTAGCACTCCACGTGTAAAAAAATGATGGGTGCGCTTTAAATATTTACTTAGGAATTCATCTTTATCACCCAAGCGTTGCTAGTTATTTTGCTCTCGAGTTGTACAATCTATTAATAAAATAACATAATTTGTTTAAATTAATTAAAAAATATGTATTTGAAAATGTTTAGCAAAATTTTTTAATAAATTCTTCAAAATTGCAGGTTCTGAATTAGAAAAAAAATAAAAGTAAAAGTCTATTAATTAATTGCCTGAAGCTGGCAATTTTTCTTGGTCTACTCTTACTAACCATGACGAGATCAAAAGGTGTCTTGGCGGCAAAAAGTAGGAAGGGTTAATACACGGACTTTACTTTTTAAATTATCCTCTTAAATTTGTAAGGTTGTTAATAACGTTACTACTCTGTCATTTAGAGTGACAGAGTAGTAAAATTATTAGAAACATTAACAAAAAATTTTTTAATCTCATAAAAAATTTTGATTTTTCTCCAACGACGAACCTTTTATAAGGAATACTAATCGATAATAATGTAAAACGAAATAAACAAATAGCAAATATTCGTTGTAACGAGAGCACGCTTCCTACGGGCCGTGTGCAAAATAAAGAGCAAGCTAAGAGCGCGCGAGGAAAGAGGGAGTAAGCACTGGCCTACGTGCCAGAGGTTCGAGAGAGAGAGCGCGCGATATTTCGCGCGGAGCGCCTAATGTCGGATCCTTCTGGATCCTTGGAAGAGCAGTATCGTTCTGCCGGTCGAGCGCAACTAGCACTAAACGCGTCGCGCTACTGAGTTTATGCACGCCGATTATTTTGTGCTCGCGAGTGCACTGCCGATCGCCGCCACGCACCTGCAGCTAAGCGTCACTGAACGACGGGTCTCCAGTGCTCTTAAGAAATTGTTTTGGAGCATCGGCGAGCGGCGTATATCAGCAGCGACTGGAGCGCGCGTGCGACGCCATATTTGATCGCGGCGCAAGGTAAGCCTGCAGGCTAGCAACAAGATATCAGCTGAGTGCACGTGAGCACGGGCTCGCGGCCGTCCACTCAGCTGAACGCGAGTGCAGCGTTCTTTGCGTCCTCCACTCGTAAGTGGAGGCCAACATTCGTGCCGAGGGTTGATAATTTTCAACGCGCGTAATTAATTGTTACGCGGGCGCACAAGCGTTATTTTTCCATAGATTATTTCATTTACATGTTCAATTTTCATTCTTCTCTTTTTGTTCATTTTTTCCAATAAAAGTTTTGTCTTCGTAAACAAATACGTCGTATTTATTTACGAGAAAACCTTGGGACCAAATTCCTTACGAAACCGTACCAAGTTGCCGATTACCGCCGCCTCCGCGGACATCGAGCAGCCTCTCTATGCTCGATGCATACACTGAACTAGTTGGGAAGACCCTCGGTTCGATTCCCAGGTGGATCACATCCACCTGTTGTGTACGCGGGACCACCGGCGTTGCACGCTGTGGACATAGCACGAGCAGCTAACGTCCGCCGGCCACAGCAGCCACATCGAGGGA
>UELX01004860.1:0-15959 GCA_900480035.1 Eupelmus urozonus | reverse complement strand
ATATTATCGCAATATGTATATAAGCTTCTAAAATTTCACAGTCTGTTTATGTTACAATCAAATCGTACTATTTCGAATTTTCTCATAATTTGGTACTTAAAAATATATCCAAAAGTTTATTCTTACAAATCACATTAATGCTCATAAATCGGTTAAGTATATGAATAAAAAAAGGCATGCTTGTGGATAATTTAACATTAAAATTGAATATATTAGATTTCAATGAGGTAAGATTTTGATAGATTTTAAATATAGTTATGTAAATCTCTATGTAATCTGCGGAAACTTGGACTAGTTCTTAAAATAAATTTTTTATGAGTATCTTGGCTTGTTGAAATTCAATAAATTCACTTTTAGCATAAAATATTCCGAAGATTAAACTTAATTTATTATCAGGGGGTATGACATTTTTCTAATGATTGTCAAATTAATATTTACAAAAATATTCTTCGAATCAATCTTCGTTATGCGCATCTTACAAATGCTAAAATTTTACGGTTTGAAGATAACTAAAGATAATTAAATAGCTAATAATACATCCTGAATTAATTAAAACATTGAAGAATTAAATATATTTTTGTACAGTCAGTAATGTTTATGCGTACCAAACATTCCCAAGTCCAAACAATTATCCCTAAAAAAGAAAAACTCCTCTCTGAGAAAATTGATGCGTTTCCGTTTTTACAAAAGTGCACTCTTTTAAGTACTGGACTGCTTTCCTCCTACTTCTGTAGTGCATGTGTGGCAGTCCAGGCCAAGAGTGTCCTGATGGGCTCCTTATGTAATTCCCACGCGGCCGAGATGAAAGGAAGGCCGCCGAAGAAAAGGATAATTAATTTAGTGCCACGAAGACGAAGTAGGAGCTGAGAGAGGGATGCTGCTTTCCCAAAGGCTTGGATATATCCGCCTCCAGGCCACTGAGATTATATGTGTTTTCGAGCTGGATCTAGCATATAATCGAGATAGGCCAGAGCTCTCGGCTCGCTGGATTTTAAATTTTAATTGGGAATGTTTACACAGGGCAGAAATTCTATTGTGGATAAACATATGGAAATAGCTATACCTGCGCGACTGGAATTCCTTCTTTATTGGACCGTAGTCGCTCTCTATTCGGTTCGACGATTTAATTTCTATTCAGGATTTAATAAGAAAAAAACTTCTTCTTGATTGAATTGTTCAATATTAAAAGTATATGCTAATATACAATTTTCAAATAATTCTTTTAAGTAGTTCGTGGGAATCAAATATGAATAATGCAGTTAAAGAATTTCTGATAAATGAAGGATAAAGTTCTTTTGCATCATTGACATCGAGATTTGATTAGCTAATTACTTTAATTATTTCTTGTCATCTTAATTAACTGAGATCTTATAAAGTTTTGAAAGTAAAATGATAAAGATGATGTAGAATAAGGCTCATCGATGTATTTCATTAAGGTTTACCTACACATTACTCATGCTTATTTCGATTTTCCATAAATGTTTAATTAGAATATCGCATCCTAATCTCGGCCGAAATTAGAAGCTTAATAGCCAAAGATAACTTTCTTGGCTTATAAATCAGAAAAAGCATTTACCGATGAAAGATTTAGGGTCAACATAAATAAATAACGCTGCCGGCGTAGAATTTTCGAAATTTAAAATTTTACGACTAGAATATAAAACGTCGAAAAGACGGCGCAGCGCACGGGATCCGCTAGAAATTCGATTCGAATCTCGGAAAAAAACAAGGTGACGGTAATTGGAGGGAATGTCAAAATTCGATATTATATATCCCGCGGCTAAAGAAAGAGGTGTCCGTGGTACCAGCTACTAAAACCGACAACACGGCCATTATATACCATACAGGCGGCTCGGGCTCAAAGAAAGCAATAATTCGAATTTCTCGAATCCATATAGTCGCGGGGCGCGCACGTAAATAGGAGAAAATTCTGAAATCGAGAAGCAGCACCTTTCGGGACGAGAGAGAGAGAGAGAGAGAGAGACCCTTTCACGATTTTTCATTTTCTCTGTATACACACAGACTCGACGTGCTTGCCGACAGTACGAGAAAGAGAAACCATAAGCGAAGAAGAGGAAAAAGAGGGACACGCCGTGCGTATCGACAGAGAAAAACCAAGAGCCGAAGAGAAGAAAGAGACGTGTATATCCAGAGAAAAGGAGACGCCAGAGTCGGCGGTCTTTTTCTCTGTAGTTCGATCGTGGGCGGGGCTCGGGCCCGCGTGTGTGTAAAGCAAATTGTCAATGCCCTGCATTGTCGGGCTCTCCCCGACAATAATAAATGGCCGTTTTGTAGAAAGCAGACACACACACACACACACGGATATACTGCTTCTTTGGCGCTCTGCACCCCCTGTGTTTCTACATACGCGCGCGCGTTAACGTCTAAATATCCGGAGCGAGGCTGTAGTGGCCAACCCCCCCGAGAGGAAAACCATAAAGAGACTGGCTTAGTTGAAGGAGGAAGGTGCTGTAAGGGAATCCTGGATGGGTGAGCTGCGGTGAAAATTATGCGTGTTTTGTGGGGAGAGTGAGTTTGGTGAATCGCGTTTGTACGGAAGAGGAAGAAACGCCTATTGATACGAATACATAAAAAAACGGGATTTGAATTAAGTAAAACTTTGCAATTTTAAAAATAACTTTTTTTTACAGATTCTAGTTCTATTTAACAAAAGCTTGTACCTAAAGGAACGTTCCTCAAACGCCTTGTATCATTGAGCTAAAAAAATGACAATTGCACTTGAGTGAAATATTACCACTGCGCAAAAGGACAGAATTTTCCAGCGATTTGTACAGTTTAATAAATCCGTTGACGGAAACTGATGCGGCGTGGGCGATGCCTACATACATATACGCGACCCTAACTCCTTTCGGCATTGAAGAGTCTTCAAGGAAAAGGTTGAGGAGGATCGTATAACACCGCAGGACGCTACACATGTCTAAGGATCTCTCTGACATATGAGCCTCATTGAAACTCTAGGATCATGGCAATTTTTTAAGCTAATCATTTTCATTCAATTTTCTGGCAGAATATCGGTTTTAGGAATTGGATATATGCGTTACATGACAGGTGATTGGTATTGTGAGGGAGCAGAAAAGGGTTCTTGTGTCCTTTATTATATAATATTTCGTTTTTTTATTCCTTTCCACAAAGGTTTGATAAGAATAGGGAAAATCTCTTAAAGGATCTGATCTTTCTAGATCAGTCAAATATTCTCAATCCATATTAGAGTTCTAAAATAATATTCATTCACTTATTTTTAAAGTACAAAGTTAATAAAAAAAAAATTAATTTTATTTAAGAAACTCAAATTATTTTACAGTCTAACCTTTAGCAATCTCTCACTTCGTAAAACTATAAGATGGCGTGCCAAAACATTGAATGTCATAAGTCAAGCATGCATAAAAAGCCAGCGGAGCCAGCGCGCGCGCGCGTTCAGAATCGGATTAGGAATCATTCATACATATTCTTCCCGCTGCTTCCAAAATTCTTTTGACGTCTTAATCCTCCCGCATCGGCTCTGTCAACATCCAGCCGCGTGTGACTCTATTTTCTCGAAAATCGCCGACGTGCTTGGCCAACAAAGCCCGATCCTTTCAAAAGCCGCCGCGCTCGCAGCCAAAACTATGCTTCCCCTTAAACTTTCATCGCGCATAATAAAGTCAACCCTACTTTCGAAAAAGCGCAGCGGGAAAAGCCGTGTACACTCGAGGTATAGAAGAAAAAAAAAAGTCGCGCGAAAATGGAGCCTGCTCTTTAACGAGCGGTCCAGCCTGGAAAGGATCTTCGGAAATCTCTCCTCATGATCGGACATTAGTGCTTTACGAGGGGCCATTATTCGTGTCGTCACGCGCGTCACTCTGCCTCATTGTGCGCAATCCTCCTTGAGCCTGTGCGCACGCGCGCAACTGGAGCGCTCGAAAAATCGGCCACCAGGGGGGGGCCGAACTGAAAAGCATTGTCCTTGCGCCGCGTGCGCTGCCTTTTTACCTTTCTGCCTTCTCTACTCTCGCTATAGCTGCTCCGTATCGCGCTCTCTCGTTTAACCGTGACGCAATGAGGATTACGGATTTACAACCTCTGGGCCCCGGCCACTCGTCCTCCCGGGGCGTGACCTCAGCTTTTCCCCCCTCATCTGCCGCTCGGATATGCTGACAATGACATAGGCTTGTGTCTCGCTCGTTTTTTCCGCTTTTTTCCTCTGCCTACTCGGCCGAGCATAATAACGACTTACTCGGAAAGTGCATAACGAGCGGTAGGCCGGCACTGAGCTGCCTGGGCTATGGCTGCAGTTTAAAAGGTTCCTGCGGCACTGGCTTTTCTTGGTATGTGCGACTTGCTGACTCGGGTTTTTGCATTTTCTCTTTGGCCGGCGTTTAGAAATCGGCGTTACTGATGCGCTGCTGCGCTCTTTTTTTTCTTAGGAGAGTCTGGCTTGGCTACTGTCCTGCCTTTTTATTGGAGCGATTTTGGAGCTGGAAGGTTTTTCATGAAAAAGCTTTTAACACTCTGATGGCGTATTGTGCTTCTGTAATGAAAAGAAACTGTTTTTCACAGGAAAACGCAGCACGCTTAAAATGAACTTGCACGCAAGTAGCCAAGATCTATGCAAAACAGGAGAGACATACACGTATGTTTATTGCCGTGTATCTAACAACATGAAGCTTAAAATAAAAATTTGTCACGCACTTTTCAAAAGCCCGTAAACATAACTCACACAAGCCAGCATCAACGCTCCAAGCTTCATTTCTCATCAAACTTTTCATGTTCCCGCAACACCTCTAGATTAAAATTTCTCAAAAGAAAGCTCGACCTCCCACCTAGCGGGCTCCATAATCCATAAATATCCAGAAATAGCCGAGCTCTCAGCGCGAGCGTTTAAAGCGCATCGAGAAAGCAAATTACGTCCCCGATCTCCCGGCGTCTTATCGGCTGTATCTGGCGTGCACCGGCAGCCGGCGCATTCCTGAATTATCACCGCATTTTTTTGTCATCGCCGGGAAAAACCTGTTTTTCCAGCGCGCGCGATCTCGCATCTGCCGGCATAAAAATTCAGCAGGCCGGAGGTAAGCGCGGGGGCGACAAACAATGGGCCGCACAAACAGCGGAGCGGCGTAGAACAGAGGGAGACTGCTCCAGCCCGGCTGCGGGCCCATAACAATGCCCCGGCGTGTTTTTCAATATTTAGCCATCATGACTTTTCGACGCGAGCGAGCGAGTGGCGGAGGTGAAATCTCCGCGTCGAATTGGAAACTAGATAATTCAATTAGACGACAGCTGCTGCCAGGCCGAGCGGCGGGGCCTCTGTGTGAGGACGGCGCAGGTAGGGATCTGGGGAGGGCTGTAGAGCTTCTTCTCGCTTGCTTCTTTTATAAGATTGGGGAGACGCGGATAGAGAGAGGCAGAGAGAAAATGAAAGAGGGAATGAGGAATGAAGGAATGGAAATGGAGATGGAAGTGTTGAGAGAGAATATGTACTATCTTGATTAGATTCGTTATTGTTTTTCGACTTGATTGAAATAGTTTTGACAATTTTTTAATGTATGTAGAATGTTTTCTGATACTGAGCAGTAAGTCTTCTTATTATTCTGTTAAGAGGCTAATGCAGTGGATACAATCGATTAAAATGGAAAAAAAACGTGATGGATTTAAGAAGGTAAATCTTAATTAAGCATGGCAATAGAGAAAAATGCTACCGTTACTAACTTAATGTGTACTTTAATGAAGCTCAAGATTTTTTACCTATATTTACAGAAATGATTTAAATTACCATCTCAAATAAGTTATTAATTAATCGTACAAAATTTTGAGTAAAAACTATCCATTATGCCGGAACATTTAATTAACAATTTAATCAAACTTAAATTTTTTACCGTATAGAAAGTTTAACAAATAGACAAAAAATAGATATAAAACATTCTAAACTACTTTGAATAAGTTGATTAGGTAGGGTACCATAATCGCTCTGGGTGGGCTCTAAATGTCCAATTTGTAATTACTGGGAAAGTTACAAAGATTGACTTTTCCACCTTAAAAACATTTATTAAAAAATCAGTTGAAACTTTTAATCAACATTTCTCCTCCCAAAGTATGTAAGTGGTTAGCGAAACAAAAAAATTATAGAGCACAGTTTCTTGAAAAATGAGGAGGCGGGAAATGAAATGAAAAGCGTATAGGAAAGAAAAAGTTTTTATGTTGCAATGTTGTTTTAGTTTTAATTTTCTATTTTTTAAAATCTAAAATCAAAATTTAGTACACAGAAATGTATAAAAATGCTTTTCTAAAAATATAGATATATGTAAATTATATTTATTTATTATTTTCTTAAACAGGGATTGTAAAAAAGCAAAGATACAAATCAAGTGTAGCAAAATATTAGTACAATAAAACTTGTTTATATTTTCATGATAAAATTTAAGTTACAAAAATATTTATCTTAAAATTAATCTTTTCACTTCCTGCATATCACAAATTCAATACCACCCCTATTATATCAACATCACGACGTAATAACTTTAATTGCACTTTCCTACATTTAACCCTTAATTATACCGCTTACAGGTACCCCATCCTCATCCCGCACTAAAGAAAAGCCGCAAGAATAAGAAAGACGGAAAAGAAGCGAGCACGTATACATATATCCATCCCTAAAGCCCTGCGAAGGTATCGAAGCTCGACTGATGTGTTCATCTCCTGGGAGCGTTCTCACCTCGACGGTGGCCTGTCACGTCAAACTCGCAGCTATCAATCGGCGGCGGCGGCGGCCGGCCAAAGGACCGTTCGCTTTGATCTTTAATCTTTCTCGGCTTGCGGCTCGACGTTACGTATATACATATATATGCGTATACCTTTAGGTATAACTCTGTGGCTCGAAAAAAAAAACGTTTTAACGCTTCCCGAGAGAGGAGGCTTTTTCTCTCCGGCCGGTCGGTCGAATATTAATTGAGTATAAGCGTCCGTGCTGCTGCCTGCTTGGTTGCTAATGGTTTGTGTATATTGGGCCGAGGTGAATTAATTAATCATTTTTCGATAACTGCGAGATAGGTGGTATTTGTTTACTCTTTCGGAGGACACGTCGTTGTGTTTGCTAACAGCTGATCGTTTGATGGTCTGCGATTCAAAGAGTTTTTAGACGTGTATTTACGATTGAATAATGCAGGCGTAAGGAATTTTATTTTATTTATATCCGCGTTTCTATATTTGTATTGAATGTAAGATCTGAAAAAATAAAATGTTTATACAAGACCAGAGCGCAAAATATCAAAATTGAAATCTGCTTGTAAAAAGAAATTATTATCTAAAAACAAATATACCAAGCGCATCTGAGTAAATCGTAAAAATAAACTCTTCGACCAGCAGATTAATTTTTTCTCCAACCGAAGCATAAAATATTATGACATCCGGCAGTGCCCGAGATCGTCCCGAGCCTCGATCGTTAAGAGCGAAAAAAATCTATAACTCAAGCTGCGGCCTCGGGGAATCGGAAAAAAAGGTTTCAAAATATTTTCATCCCCCCGGAGATACCTCTCCTCCTCGCGTCTCCACACTACATCCAAATTGCATGACTTTGATTTTCCTCCAAACTACACTTACTCTCATCTCTATCCGTACACATACCCATCACAATATATCCCTCTCCATAGGCTAGTTCTCTCGCGTTTCATCCTGCCGCTCCTCTCCTCGGATCTCGAATCATTAACGTCGATCAACAAAGGCTGAGGCACCGCCCCGCTTGCGGCCTCCTCGAAATAGAGAATATCCTGCGCCGGCTTTCTCGCGCCGTGGGCATATTGGACTCCCGGGATTTGAGGGAGTATGTATGCTGAGTATTGAGTCGGGGCGCGCGGTTTCCACCCACCAAACGTCGCCGATCTATTGTTTTCCGGGGCTTAAAGTGCATTAATTTCGTTTGCTGCCCCCCAACTAGTCGCCGCCGAGTCACAATGCCCGGCCCACAGGGCCAAAGGTCGGATGGTTGTAATCCTTTCGTGCTGGACTGCGGGATCGTTGAGATTATTTATATTGGAATGATTCAGGGATAATTAGTTATTTGGAAGATGGAATTGGAAGTTGTTGGAATTGGTTTTGTTTTGAGCTAATTTTAATAAATATTATGTCTACGTAATATAAATTAAAACGAAAATTAAACATAATATTTTAATATTTTAATAAAAAGACGATAAAATATGGCATATTCAAACATTACACAAATAAAAGTGTAAATTTTTGGTATAAAATTTATACATTTATGAGTATGTGTAAACATATTGTCGTTCCTAACAAAGACTAGTATAATTCGAAAACTGACTGTTTTAAATTTGTAATTTACGAATAAAAAATAAGGATACCATCTAAGGATTATAAATTTTAAAAGTCTTAGATATACATTATTATCAATCAGGGTGTCCGAAAATGAGAGTTAGAAAGCTGCAGTTTTCGAAATGTACTAGTTTCCGTTGGGAGCGACGAAATAAGAAAGATGGTCTAATATCCATGCTTTCTATCATTTTACTTGTGCTTCAATATCTCATAGTAAGGCTACCTACAAAAATAGCATACTGTCATGGAACAAAAAAATGATTCACAGAGTACAACTTTCTTTGAACACAGTAAAAAAAAAAATAAATAAATTTAAAAACTGATTGTTAGAACCTTTATTTTCTTAATAAACTTTCTTGGAGTAGGACATCGGTATGGGACTACGCATAATCAATTTTTTTGAATGTTATTTCAGTATTTATATATGGAATTGAATACATTTTCTCTTTATTATTCCTTCATAGAAAAATCACAAAATAATTTAAAAACTTAAATTAATTTGCAAACCTTTATCCGTGTTCACTAAGAGCTCAACAATTTTATCAATTCCAAGTACAGCTTTTAAAATTTCAGCAATTAAGAAAAGCAACAGATAATTTGCATCGTTACAGGCGGAAGAGAGCAGCGGTCCTTCCTAAAAGCGAGACTGGTGGTCTCAGAATAGCTAATAAGCATGCGAGAGACAAAAACATTTGGCGCTAGCCAGCGCAACGTCCATACGCGCAGCTCCGAAAAAGAAATGCTCGGAAAGAGCACTAGAGGAAGCGCAAGCCAGAGAAGAGAGAGTGAGATGGCTAAAAGCGTCGAAAGAAGGGAGGAGAACTCGGCGGCGAGAGAATGCAAATTACCCACAGTTAGGGGAATAATCTCTCTTTTTACTCGGGAGAAAGTGAATTCTGAAGAGTCATGCGGTATTTGCGGTGCGCGACACGCAACCATAAGGTCCACGTTGAGAGGCCGCTGCTGGTGCTATATACGCGCCGACGTCTATATACTTGTGCGCGGAGCACCGCAGAGAGTAATGACTTCTGAGATGCATAGAAGGCTTTTCACGAAATATAATGCACTGATGACTCTCGTGGTCGGGCAGCGCCAAAGGGCTGCATCATGCGGCTCTTGTCTTCTCGCCTGACGTCGACGACAAGTCGGAAAATTCGCCTCGATTCTCTCGGCGTGGCTCCTTTCTTCCTGATTAGTCCTAATGATGTCCACTAAGTATTCGAGGCATAAATCATCCGAGCGCATAGCTGTGAGTTTTCAAATGTCCTGGCTGGCTCGAAGGTTTTTGCAAATTTTTATGCACTGCGCGGTTCGAGCTGCTTGCGAGCGCTGGAGCTGAGCTTGCGTTATTTCTCTTGTTTTTCTTGTATTCACGACAAATTTGCAGTGTAAGGTTTTTGGCTTTACTGTGATTTTCTATTCACTTCGAGTATTTATCAATCCAAGATTTATATTTACGAAAATAACAATCCAGGATTTATATTTACGAAAATAAAACTCAGAATATTTTATTCTGATTTCAGTTCAATTTTGTTCAAAAATTGGACGTTTATAAAAAGAAATGCACTTTTGCAGATACTTTTGCACTTCCATATTGATTTTAAAGATAACTTAGATTATTCATTGTGAAAATGTATTCTGGTCACTAGAAGACAAATCTGGTTATCAGATATTTTTCCGCAAAAGAAGATCTATTTGAAACAAGTAGAAATATTCTCAAAAATGATATTACAGATTCTAACGGAAAATCGTCTTTAAGCAATCTTTTGATACTAGAAACAATCCGTTTGAAACTATTATAAATATTTGTTACCTACAATATCTTTTTATAAAAAGAATATTTATTGGAAAAACTGACAATTAACTTTAAAAAAAATCTCCTCTTAATTCAAATAGCATCCTAGTAGAAGAAAGAAGATTTTACTCCCAGTTCTAACGAATTGGCATGATATCGAAAATTGAATTGAAATTAACTTGAGACAAATGCATTCGCTCGCATCCAGAATAAATTTATTCTGATTGTATGCTACACTGTATGCTACAAAATGAGATAATTGCAATACGCACACAAAAAGTTGAAAGTTTCCAAAAGAATTAGTGTTTGGTAAAACTTTAGTGGTATTCAAAGAGTCTCAATTTACACTAAATTTTGAGTATTTACACCCAATCATGGATATTTTTTTGGAATGAGTTCTGTGCAGTTGTCTATAAAGCTTTCGATAGCAATAAGATAATATAGATACGAAGATGACTTAGAGGAATTGACTTTTATTCAAAAGAAATACCTATGTGACGTTTGATTCACTGATTGAAATGAAGAACGAAATTATAATGAGATCTGGTCTATTTAAAGATACTATTGATTATATTTAATATTATACTTGCACATGACCTGAAATCGTAACATCATTCTCATATACTCTGTACTTTTTGATAATACATTATTCGCATTGATGTACCTCTTGTACCTAACGTTTCATGTCATTATACATACATGCACTCAGCAGCAATGACGTTTGCCAAGACCTCAAACGTTATTACATGTAAAAGCACTCGTTCTCTATTCATTCTCAAAGTTTGATAACTAAATAAAACAAACAAATTGTTTAAAAAACAAGAAAATTGTAAGTACTAAATTTTTTCATATAATACAGTCATTAAAAATTCTACTTCAAACTATGTACTGTAACCTACCGATTCCTATAACTTTTTACGTTGTAAAAAATATTGTAACGGCTTTAAATTTTTCTATGTCGAATCGTATATTTCTGCAATTTTGCATATCCAATTATTATATTCTAATTATCGTGTAATATTCATTTGAAATATACACTAAAACATAATTAGTGAATGTGTTCTAAAATTTGAATATCTTTTTAAAATTTGAATATCTGTATTCAGACACTAAACGATATCTACTCTGAAATTATTCAAGCATTAATGCTAATCAAATTTGATGAATACTTTTACTGTATAATCAATTATTCGAGAAAAATATTTAAAGAACGAATATTTTTTCGAATTCTTTTTGCAATTGTAAATATAGCTTCTACTATATAGTTATATTTAATACATAAAAATAAAAGTTGTTAAATTTTTAATAAAAATAAATGAAAATTGATAAAAGTGGCTTTAATCTCAAATCCACAAACAATATTCAAATATAATAAATTTTTGTATGTATTTTAAATGTATAAAACTAATCAAATCACTTCTACGCTTCAATTCCCAGCCAACGTTTTTTCAAGCGAGAAAAAAGATCAAGTGTCAACGAATAATACTATAGTTGCAGGTACGCACAAACCATGAACGTCTATACATCACACAGCTAGTAATCACTCATGATCGAGAGCCGAAGAGCCGAGGATGACTCTTTTCACGAGCACGTTTTTCCATCCATTACTCGTGCAAAGTTGCAAGCCGGCCCACGCATTACAAGGGTAGCCCTGCGAATATATATATATAAGTCTTGTGCCGGTATAGAATGGAGTCATCGGTGGACGATTATGCACGCAATAAATAGATTATCGGCGGAGCCACCCCCGTGGCGAGTGACGAATCACTTGAAACTAGCTGAGAAAGAGAGAGAAATTTGCCATGCGCGCTCGCATCTCCGGTACCTATATATATGCAGCTAAGGAAGAAGGAACGAGAAAGAAGAATAAGAGCTGCCTGGGACTTCAGGCCGGGCCGTCACGGTAAATCAGCGAAATTAGCGGCATCTGGGCCCCTGGATGTGCCCTTAGCATAATGCAGCTTCTCAAAAGCGAGACCTGCTTCCTTCTTTCATGCCTGCATATAATGCGAGTGTCGGGGCCTTTTTCTCTCTCTGTCCCGCGCGCTATCTCCGTTTCGCGGGGCCACCGAAGTGCGCGCGGAGGCGGGGCCGGCTGAAGGAAAATGTTTTTCCGAAAAAGGAGCCAGAACTCCCAGCAGCAGCTGATCCCCCACCTCGCCGGCATTTGATATGGCTCGAGTGCGTGTTGCCCGATGCCGAGGCTTGAGTTTACAAATATTTTCCGGGGCCGGAGTGAGAGCTTGGAGGAGACGGATGCGTGCGCGCGGGGAGGCACCGTCACGCGATTTCCGATTGAGATGCATTTTGCTCCTATAGGTATACCTGGATGTACAATAAGCTGCAGCGTCACGGTGAGGAAATGTTTGATGAGCAGGAGCTTGGGAAAATTCGGCGCTAGTATGCGTGTGATATTGTGTTTTCGAGGATAGCTATGAAATGTATCTCCAGATGTAGCTGTGTATTTTCAAGAATGGAATAAATTTTAAATGCATTGATAAAAATAAAATCAAGAATGAAAAATTTAATTACAAAAGATTAAACCCTTAACTGGCAGTGGATCATGTATGAACTAAAAAAACTCGTGCCAATACTGGCAGTCGATCATACATTATATACAAATTGGAATAACTTTAGTGAGTCTCCATGGATTTTAAGCAAACTTGGTATGCAACTGTCATCGGGGTTCCTGTAGTACTCAAAAACTGTAATTCTCGGATTTGAGAAATATTCTTTGCAAGGACATGAGAGACCCTGAAAAAATTTTCTGCCACAAAAAATTGAAAATTTATCCTTTTAACCCTTTGAGGGGCGGTGTCTCATATGTGAGACACCAAATTTCTTCCAGTTTTTTTTTCATGGCAGAATCATTTTGAACCCGAAACCATCCAAACCTTTTCTCGCAGGATCCTCATATCTTGTAAAACATATCTTAGTAGAAAAATCCAAATTTCTATCTGCATAATTAGTTATAAACAATTGGAATTAAAAAAAAAAGCTAATTTCAACAGAAAAATGTGCCACTCAAAGGGTTAACCCTTATTTTTAAATTCCTCGGAACTAATTTATATGATTACTCAAACATTTTTAAATCATATATTCTGTTTTGCTCATTTTTTGGAACCTCAAAATATATCCCAAAATTTTAGTAATATTTGCAAACCAGTAACACAATACTATTCTTGTTAGTACAATTTAAATAAAATCAACAATAAGAACTTTTATTAATTTAGGCTTATACCTGTTCATGATAAATTGATAGTACTGGTTAATCCTAACCCAATGCAACTTCTTGAAGAATTTATATGGGACCACCGCGGAAGTCTTCACTTTCATATAAAAAATAAATTATCTATGTGGCGCTGCATCAATTAAGGAGTTATGTGTGTTGTAATGTAAAATAGTTTTATTTTTTCTAAAATAACTTTTTTATCTTTTTATGAAAACTCTATCGTGATCTATCATTGTCACAATTATATAATGATGCGATCGATTATTAGCTTATCAGTTACGGCAATTTTGAAATAGAAAAAAGTGTAATTGAATAGTTTTCAAGTAATTAATAAATAATAAACACTGTTACATTTATTAATTTCAAATTGTTACTCTATGATCGAGTTAGAAAAACTGACTATATTGTATAAAGTGATAAATTCTTTTATCTATTAGAATTTTTTATTAATAAATAGTCAGCACATAAATCATTCAACAAAAACCAAATTTATGATTTTTATCCTGTGCTCTAAAAAAAAAACAGAGTTGAACTTACTATAAATTTAGTAACTGAAACTAAATAGCTGTGGTTTAAGGTTATTATGACTACTAACCCTAGCGGAAATAACAAATATAAGAAAAATTGAGAGACTATAAGAAAATGTAAACAATTGTAAGGAAATTGTAAGGAAATTTAAGGATTTGTTATATTTCGGATGTATGATACTGTAATATGCTATGCCATTTCTCACATTTTCTTATAAGAATGGATACACTTTCATATATTTCCTTAAATTTTTTAAGTTAAACGTTCGACAGAATTAGATTATGTATATACACACTAGGTGGTCTTGATTCTTAATCTTGATTCTTAATCTACTATAATATTCTTTCTGTAACATTTACTAATACCTAATAGCTAATGTTTAACATGTCAGATTTATCTCTTTGATATTATATTACCTACCTAGGCCAGTAAAATAAGAAATGTCTCAGAACACATGTAGCCGAGGTGAAGACGAGTTAGTTGCCCTATGTTGTGTAATTATCTATCATTTAACAAAATGTCAAGATTGTATTTCAATGCAACTACAAAAGAAGCTTGAATAATGTAAAAAATTATTATTATTCAAGCTTTTCTCGTCCTAATATTGTAATATAAACTTAAAACTTTGTAAAATGATAAATAATTACATAATGGAGGGCAATTAACTCGTCGTTTGTTGTAATTTAATTTTGAGCGTTTGTTATACGCAAAATTGTTGATTTTTCGTCTGCTAAATTTAGGCGCGAAATTTGAATTTTTAATTAAGTATCGGACCACCTTAAAACGTTTTTAGAACCGTTAACCGTAATGCGATTCGTTGTTAATTGACGATATACTTATATCCAAGAAAACTTCTTGTATATTATAATCTACATTACTCCTTAACATTTCTACTTTATACCTATAAATTATACTCTTCACTGCACTGTAGTTTCTGCAGACTATTATAGAAATATCTATCAGGGACAGCATCTTCAATTATCTTCGGTTATCTTCTAAGTCATCGGCAGAAGAAGCTTCTTCGGATTTAAGCCCAAAAGATGAAGGCTCGCTTATATCAGGAACAACAGAGAAGAGAGTAAAAAAAGTCCTACAATTCGACTACGAAGTAAAAGGCACTGTGTAGTACAAGGACCGAAGTCAAGAAAATGACAAAACCCCACGACTCGATTGAAAATCAAAAGCCACGGATTATTACGGGGGATAAACGATACGATTCGACGACGAAAGAAAAGGCGCGGATGTGGGCCGATGAGGGAAAATCGAATGCGGAAATAGCCAGAGCATGATGCATGCCGGAAAGCACCCTCCGGGGTTGGTTACCCAAAAGGAAAATTACGGGATTAGATAAACCACCTTCTAAAAGGCGACGGCTTGAATAAACTATGCATTCATGTTTGACAGTAGGACTTATTCCCAGTAACAACGCAGCACTATATAATGGTGAAAATCAGGAATCACTTGAGGGAAAGAAATATGCTTCAAATGATTTAAAAACATTTACCGACGGAATCTCATTTTTAATTATTGATAAATTCAACGAGAGATTAAATGTAAAATAGATTTGATAGTATTTGTTTAGAAAAGATTTATATATTTTTAAGTAGAATAAGGATTTATAAAATATAAATTTATATGTATACATGTATATTTAAAATAAGGAAGTCATATAGAACATTCTTCAAAATTTATTTCAGTGGCTGTTTACAATTAAATATAGACTAAATAGGAGAATGTCAGGGATCCGGATCACGGATTTTGCTCAAACTTTGGGATACGGTTTCAGATGTTAAAATATGAAGAAAATCAAAATTTCAGACCCTAACGCTCTAGAAAGCTCAAGTTATTCATATTTTTAGTTTTATTTTAAGGAAATATTGAAATAAACGCTATTTTTTAAACCTTTTTTAATTAGTCTAGAAAAAACTTGTACGTATCTGTAAATACATAAAATTAAAATAGAAAAGACAATCTTTCATTTGCTTTTTATAGAATTAAAATATTCCAAGTCACTCAAAAATTATAACAGTTCAAAGTGCAACATCGAAAATGTACCAAAACTATAATTCCAATTTTACTCGTTAT
>UELX01004859.1:0-15963 GCA_900480035.1 Eupelmus urozonus | reverse complement strand
ACCTATTCACAACTTTCTTGCTTTAAACTAACAATATATCCCTTTCTAAAAACGCAATTTGTATAGAGCTGCCCGCGCACACGTGCACTCGCTTACGCATTCACTAACCAAGTCCAAGAATTCGTTTAATGGTTATTAATACAAAAAATTATTTGACAGATAATGTGCAAATGTGAGTGCCGTTTTTACATGCCCTCATCAACGATCCCGATCCTTTCCTGCAACAAGAGAACCCGGATGTCCTTGCTTCACGTGCGTCCCTTCCCTTTCATCTTCAAAGAAATCATTCACAATCACCCGATCCGAGCACTTTTTTTGTTCATGTTTATCAAGGTAAGACCCACACATTTAATTGATTCAAGTTCGTTTTTTTTTATTATTATTTTATGAGTATGATCATTTCATCATTTCATGATTAATGTGAGTTATAATTAATTGCTGAAATCAATTTTACTCCAGGACAATAAATATAATTTTAATGCTTAATAAGTAACAAAAATTTTATATGAAATGCTATTAGTTAAAATTGCTTGACCATAAACACTAGAAAACTAGTTTAGACTAGAAAGTTATATTTTTAATATTTAAATAGCAATTAAATTTAATTTATTTACTAATTATTAAAATTTATAAGCAAAGTGATTTTGATTTAAATATTTTATCGATATGTTATATCATTGCAGTAGAAAAATTGATCTTTTTTCAAGCTGTAATTTTTATTTTTATACTGAAATTATTATTTAAAATAGTATATTTAAGAATATTTTGTACTTTATGTAAAACAAAAGTTGATTTCTTTTTAGTAAGAAATTTTGTAATAATTTTTAAGATTACATAATGTATTTTTCTTAAAAAAACAATACAAATAATGTTTTAGATTTACAATTGTGCATTAATGATAGATTTTTTTAATGCAGAACAATGTTTTCTAAAATTGTAAAACGTAATTTTTTTTTAGAAACTTCTGACATGTAAAGTGTTAATTGATCAATGTATGAAAATTTTTATTGTAAAATTTATTGTAAAATATGACTCAAATAAATTTTATGTTCTAATAAGTTTCATTTTTATAAAAAATAATATTACCAAAGTAGTTATTACATTATCAAATTAGTTTCAAGTTAAGTTATAATTCCTATTGAGTACTTGCCGATATTTTTGTTTATTTTGCTTTTTTCAGCTGACCCATTTAAGGCCTTAATCGGGCCTTAATCTAGGTATCACTGGCCTTATTCTAATTCTCTAAAATAAAAAACATTAAATATTTGTTTTTTATAATATAAAAATCATACATTTTTGAAGAAGTAAATTAAAAGTGAAAGTATAAATCGGTTTACATTTTCTGTTAATTTTATAAAAAGAAAATAATTTTGATATTTTGTCCATTTTAAATGATAACAGTACAACAATTTTTATATAATAATCAAGTGTACACGATGATAATTCATTAATTGTTATATTAAATTATTGTCCTATAACGTCAATAAATCACAGAAATACTTCTATTCAAAACCGATTAAATTTTAAATTCTTCGATATTATAAACCGCATTCTTGTAAGCGCTATATTTCGCGAATGTTTAATTAGGCCGGCCAGTTACTTCTCCCACTGCGCTGAACAATGAGCTTTTCCTTTCGAACGAGCGATTGACTTCGAAACGTACGTGTCGAGAAATTCGGACACCCACACATCCGGTCAAATTTCATTTACTCGCCGGACGCACGCAAGTGAAAGTAAAGATAAAAATGGCTGCTAATATGCATTAACGCTAAGCTTTATCAAACTTAATTTGATAATAAAAAAACTATATACTAAGTAAGCCAGCAGCTTACTGATTGATTATTATAATTCATTTTAAAATATTAATAAGATGATTAGAAAAACACTTCCAATTCAAATGCGATAAATAATTTATGTAATTGATAAACTTCTACTCAAACAGAAGTAGATTAATAATTAATAAAATGCGACAGTTTTTATTTACATAATCATATTCCTTATTATATCACATTTATTATACAAGCAAAAATGGCCAACCAAAAAAAGCTCGTCGTCCGCGATCGATTAATCAAATTTGTACAATACTTCGCCTCCTTTTTTTCGACCCTGCTTTAAACGAGAGCGTTTAGAGCGCGACCGAAAAAAAACCTACCAAGTCCGCGAGATAGCATCGGGAATCAATTATACCGATCTGCTAATTCACTCCTCGCGCTGTACAAAGCCTCGCTAACTGGTTTCCGAGCGATCCAATTGCCAAGATAGAGCGATCTGCATAAAGAAACAATCGCGGCTGCGTTTCAAAATATGTATAAAGTAACGCCTCCGCTGTCGGCGCAGGAGACGGAAAAAAAAGGCCGGCGCGCGAGACGTGGAAAAAAATGTAATCCGTCGAAAATTACGCAGAACTCGGTAAGTGTCGCAATGACATAAGTGACACACAATTGACCGATGAAATGGGAACGGGTGTGCGGATGTGTATATGCGCCGGTGTGAAAGAGAAAGAAATTCGTTTAAGAGAGTGGGTTGGGTATATCGCTTTTATTATGCAGGGAGAGAGACAATTGTAGAAAGAGAAAATACGAGCGTGAGTTTGAAAGTGAGAGTGAGAAAAACTGGGCGGACGCGCGTTTTGAAGAAATTTTACGTGGTTTTGATATATGGGCTGTGAATGGGGAGCCGGGTGCGAGAATGCTTTGGAATTTGGATTTTAAGTAGATAAGGCGTTTTTTGGCACACCGCGCCCGTTTTTGAATATTTATTATTGAAAGATAGCTATTATTCTTTTGGAGTTTTGGAATTTTAATTTTAGTTTTTTATAAGAAATTTGGTATTTCTAGTGTGATTGATTTAAATATTTAAATTGTATTTTTTCATTTTTTGTAATAAAATTTTGAAACCTTTTGGTTATATATTAGAAACTCAGTTTTAAAGTGGTTAAAATAATATTCATTATAAAAAAGTTAACGAAACGTGAAGAAAATTAAAAATTAGAAATATATTGAAAAATTTGGAATAAATTACTTTTTAAATAATATAATAGTGCATATTCATATAAATTTCAAATAGAAAAAGTAAATTCAATTCTAAAGTTTAAGTACTCTAGATACAATAACATTCATTTTTTATCACTTCATCCAAAATTGCAGTAAATAAGTAAAACCAAATTTTTATGATGAGTACAGAGTTTTACGCAAAAATTTGTATTATTTTAGTAAGTATATAGTGAGAACAAATCTTCATGTGAGAATTTTCTAATAAATCTTTATTACAAATCTTTATTTGTCATAAAATATTATTTTGCTTTAAACTTTTATAATGTATTTCTATAAACGTATAATCAAACCAAATTATAACAAGCAAAATTTAAAAAAATTACTTATCACTATGTTTTTTTCTTAATTCTACTTTATTCAAGCAAAATATAACGGGTTATTTGCAAGATTAAAACTATTTATAGTTGATTTACGTTGTATCTATGTTGTTTCCACTATAATAGATACAGAAGCATATCCACCATCCTCGAAAAATAGTACATAATTGTCCTGAAATGTTTCATATTTGTGAATAGCAGTTACGGCAGAATGTTATGTATACATTTTGTTATGATTAAAAAAAATTTTGTCACAGAATTTTATTACAAATTTAAAAAGAAAGTCACATTTAATTGAAACTACTCACAATAAAGTACGCTCAAGATCCGGCTCAATTAAGTAACTGAATTAAAAATGACATGCGAAAATTCTAAGGAAGAAAGTCAGTTGAATAGCTGTTTTCGTTGTAACAAGTAACTGGTTTTTCTATTTGCTATTGTTTAGCACATGTGAATTAAAGGCTCAACGCAAAGTTAATTCAAGATGACCCCAGGGGGTAATTCACGATAAAAACTAGTCGGCATGTTATACTCTATATTAGCGCGCAATAAATGCTAATTTTATTGATTGTAAAAATAAAACTAAATTTTACCTTTTATTAAATCATTAAAGATAATAATTTATATAATTCTGAAAGGTAATTTAAGATTATATTGAGTTACAAAACAAGACTTTTACTTTCAAAAGAACATTCCCAGGCTACCTTTTAAGTTTCGTTTTTTGACATTTTATTTAAAACATTTTCATTTAATAATACCGCTATAATTCTTAAAGATACAATATCAATTATATTTTTAATTTAGTGAATTTTGTGGTAAAATAATAAACATTATTTCATTCCACACACTCCACTTTTTACACACATTTATAATTCATTTACATGACATTCTATTGACGTATATATCGAGCGAGTTATTTAAAGTAATAGCCCCAACCTGCCAAAGTACTTCGTGGGAACCTCATTTTCGTCAACATTACCGAAAAAAAGCCCTCGTTAATACACTAAATCACAAAATGACTATGGAAACTAATAACTTAATTTTCCGCCTCGAATTATCCTTTTCCTCAACGAATTTAAACCTAATCTTTCGTCAACGCCGCGCCATTTTTCCACACCGGCCTAATTTCCCTTCTCATTACTATAATTAAACTAATAAACCATACCCAACGCTCCCTTTCCAATCCAAACCCCATAAACCAACTCACCAAACCCCCTCAAAAACCCGCTTAAAACCAAAATCCACGCCCACTCCGGAAGCCGCTTCACGTATCCTCAAGCGCGTAAGGCTAATCCAGGCGCTTATATACGCGTGGCACGCGCGCTTAGGCGCTATGCTCCCGAACAAAGACGTATAATAGAGCGAGAAAAAAGGGGTATTAAAGTCGCGTAACAACGCGCTCACGGGGCCTCGCAACAACGCCCGGGTGAACGGTTTTCTCCCATAGTCTCTCTCTCTCTCGCGGTCCGCCTCGTCCCACGCTGCCGCACGCGGACACACGAGACACGCGCCAGGCGCTGCGGAATTCTTGCGAAAGCTCGAGCTCTCGCTATCTCCCTCTCTTTTTCTCCCACCTCGGCTCGCGCGGCTATCGATATGTCTTGGGCAAAAAGTCGGCGCTGGGTCTTTCTCTCTCGGCTAGATCTCCTTTCGTCCTGCTGACCGCCACTAGGATTCTGTAAAGGCTGTGCCAGCGTGCGGCTGTGCAAATATAGGGCATGGGAGTAAGCACGCTTGCTTTCTTTAGTTTTTTTTTTTAAGCGGGTTGAGTGTTGATGAATGGATTGGAATGGCTGGGTTTTGCGAAACGTTGTTTCGAGATGTTTGGATTTTCTGGGTGACAGTTGGTTATGGGGAGTAAATGAAGGATGGGGATGTGTTGACGGGGTTTTTATTGATGCGGAAAGTATGGGTGATGGATAGAGTCGTAAATATATAGAAATTTTTAACGGTACGGTTGCAGTTTGGAATTTGAATAAATTTCACTTTAGGCGTTAAATCGTTTATCATGCCGAATGTGATAATTCAGTTAGGTAAGTATAGTCGAGGAAAGAACACACAGAATTTTATGTGTTAGGAATTCTTGATGGATGGAAAAGTATAAATTAAATGATTTCGATATATTCGTTTGAAAAGAAAGCTATAAAATGTAGCTGATTGACAAAAGTATTAATTAACTTTGTAACGCAGAATCGTGACTAAATCAGATATTTTTTTCCTTTAAATATACCCTTTTAAACTTTTTTAAACTATCAAGTTTCATTATATCTGAATTAAGTAGTTACAGCCAAGTATATCAAGACGTCACTTTTTAACAACTTCACTCTCAAACGCTCAACTGAAACAACTATCAGCGTTTGGCAACTCCTTTTCTTTCACCCATTACGCTTAAACCCATCCATTCCACCAATTTGCTCGCAGTGATGTACCTCTTAAATTCATCCTATCAAGCCTCGACGTAAAATTCAGAAATCCACTATGAAACGAGCCAGCGCTCACGACGTAAAGAGCCCCATACATCAGACCCAGCGAAGAGATTGTGCACACGCTCGTTTTTCAGGGTCGGAGCCGATCGCTCGCTTTTAATTAGACTTTATACATTTTAGCTTTGATATTATATTGACGAGCGTATACCAGATAGGCGGTGTACTTCAGGCGCGTGAGATTTTTCTAGGTGTCGAAACTTTGTATCGATTTCATGAAAGATTGATGATTACGGTTGCGCGAGGGAGCACATTGTTTTCATGGTGGGATTAGCTTTGAGCAGACCGGCTAAGTAATTTACATATATAGGGTATAAACGTGTTAAAGGCTCGTTGTGACGGGGGTGGATATAATACGGCGATTACATTTGCATTTGAATTTGGCCAGCCGGGCTTGGGATATAATGTGCTGATTTTATTAATTTACTTAATATGTTTTATTTAAGTGGGATGATGTGTTTTCAAAGGAATAAAAAAATGATTAAGAGTATAATTAACAAATTTGGAGCGGCTAATGTATAAATTAATTCTACTATCTGTCTCAAAATTAATTAAAATTTTAAATGATTTACGAAATTTGGATTTTTCAATCATCTATTAGTATTCTAAAGAATGAAAAAATCAATTTTACAAATACGGCTTACAAAAACTTTCTTTTAAATTAAAACAACAGGCGGAAAATTTACAAAAATTTTTCATTTGTCATACCTGCAGTGAAACTATTAAATATTTATAAACATAAATATACCTTAAAACTTAAATTTATTGTTGGATTTTATAAATTAATTAATTTAATCGCTTACGAAAGGCCTAATGCACAATGGAATTGTAGTCCATTTGCATCTAATCTGATCAAATGTAAGATAAACATTCAATGATCTAAAAAATTTCATAATCGGAACTAATTTATAGTGTTAGTCTATTGAAAATAAAAAATAAGTAAAACAGATTTTTTACAACTACTTTTTTATGTATAGACTGATTTCACTTACAAGGAATTTTTTCAATACTTTGTCAAGTGTTTCATGTCCTTGTCATTTACTAAAATTGTAAACGATTGAGTATCTATTTTGATTAAGGTACAGACATTTTTTTAAAATATATATTTTCAAATAAACGATTACATTTGCTAATAAAAAAAGGATAAAATCGTATAAATTTATTTTTAAGTTCCTTTCGAAACCCTTAATTGCGATTTAAATAATTTAGATAATGCGCTCGTATATTTTAATGGCCGCCGCAACATTAGTTATCTCATTATGTTGATAGAAGTAGCCGATTAACCAATTTTTACATAAGTACAAACTTTAAACTGAGAAAAAAATTTTATTTTTTACGGCTTGTATCTATTTAAAACTTTTCAGAGATCTAATTTGAAAGTAGTCAATGACAGTGTATTATGAAGAAATAGGTATGCGGAAACTAGCCCACTCTAGATTATTCGACATCCGTCAAACTGGAGGTGTAGGTAAAAAGTTTCCGTCGGCTTGGGTTTGTCCACGTAACCTTAAAATAGATTACGCTAAAATATGAAGAGTTGAAATGCCTTTTATTTGACGAGGATAACGCGATAGTTCCGGGTTCTAGATATCGATCATATTCTAAAAAGTGATTTTGTCTTCAAGGTGAACGCGAATTTTGTTAAGGCAAGAAGTGATCAAAACAAATATTTTTAAAAAGTATCCATCAAAATTAATTCTTGCTAGTAATTTTTTATGTGAAATCCTAAACTTTTTGTGCAATTTTTTATTTTTTGATTATAAGAGAAATAAAATAAATTTATAAAAATTTGTACTTTTTAGAAGTATTAAATAATCAATTTATCTAATACAACGACATATTATTATAAGAAAGTAATAAATTTTCGATTTAAGTGCGAATTTCGAAAATTTAATTAGTCTTATTAAAGTTTATATTACGTTTTAAAAAATATTATAAATTTTGATAAAAATATGTGGTTACGAAAGTAGCTACATTTAGTTTTATTACGATAAAACTAAATTTAATCATTTAATAAAATAACAAATTAATTAACTTTAAAAATACCATCGTACTTTTTATTCTCCCTAAAATATGATCAAAACTTAATTAGTCTTAATTTTTCATTTAAATTTACGACGCACTAATAATATTTCACAACTAAGCACCAATCTACCAATATTTTGACACAAATAACAATCTTCCTTTTTACAAAACCACTAATAACTCTTTCTCTACTAAACAACCTTTGAAATTCAACTCCACAGCTATTTCCATTGTTTACAACCAAAAACACTCATTGTCAGAACCTTAGAAGAAGAAGCAGAGAAAACAACAGTGCGCACCTAGTTAAAGCGCATACATTAACTTAGCGCAAAAAACAGCCAGTAGCTATAAGATGTCTGCCCTTCTTCAGCATAAATAGACTAGAACTGGCTCAGCAGCAACCCTTCACGAGAAAGTCAGCAAGGTCAGCGGCAAGGCAGCGCAATTAACATCGCTGCGCGCGCCTCGCCCCGGCGATAAATGTCAATCCTGCGCCGCGGCTCCGCCCACAATACGCGAGCCTTTAACGTGCATGCGCCTGTTTTTGCAGTGGCCTGTTTTATTTTTTTGCAGCTTTTCGAAAAATATTGTCTTTTGTTTGCTACATTCGAGATAATCACGGCTATTAGGCTTGTTTCGTTTATTATATGACACGCAATCGCTAAGTTTCTGCGCTGTAATTTTGTACGTTTGTGAGCTACGGCCGCTGTGATTTATGCATTTTCTTCTTGGTTTAATAAAAGTGTAACGTGCAGGTGCGATGGGAATATCTAAAACGGATTAATGTTATGAAGTTTAATAACAAACTAGGTATATCCGCGAAGTAGATATGATGAAATTTTTCATGAGAAGGTTTTGAACAAAGTAAATAGCAAGGTAAATTATCCGCTTATTATCGTTTAGAAATAATTATACAAACTAATTAAAAATTAATTATATTATCATCTAAAATAATAAAAAGTACCGCTAGTAGAACAAACCGAGCGTTGCAAGACCATATCGAGGCCACGTCTCTCAGCCACCTCATTACGTATTAACTACGACCACATTTTCGTAACGGTCCACCATCATAAACTTTCGCAAAAGTTCCCAATATCAATCTTGAAAATCCTCTATTTTGCACAAACAAAAAAATCCCACATCCTTCTAAAAGCTACCCATATAATCCCACTCACGCGTCAAAAGCTCCAGCAACCCAGTGCTCTATCCGCGGCGTTTACGAAACCCTCTTGACTGGCCAAGGTCGGCGCGCTGAAATCGAAAGTCAAAATGCCCCCCGTATCAACGTCGCTCGCGCTTGATTAATGATCGGCACTCGCGGCCGATTTGCCATAATGTACCAATCTAGACCGGCATCCGCCAACACACGCGGAAACGGCCAAAATCGATTTCTCGATCAATGCTAGCACCGCACACCGCCAGCAGCTATAGCCACTCTCACGGTCATCATTACCGATTCAATTAGAAGCTCACAGGCAGATCGGTCCGGAATCGAACGTAAACTGCAGCGCGCGAGTCGAATCGGACGCGAACCCGCGTCCTTCGTCTATTGCAGAGCTAGAGCCTAGCTTTTCCCGGATTTGCGCAGTCACGTCCTCGAGCGGCCTCTCCCCTCACCTTCGGAGGACATAAGATTGCATTTTGATAGATTAATATCGCGCGGCCGGCGAGCCGACGAGGAAAGCGAGCTATTAACGGGCCGATTTTATCTCTCGGCTTTCTGCGTAATTCGTTTCGACGGCTATAGGAGCGCAATCAAACTGCACGAGCTTCGCGAAAGCTTTTCTGTTTCGCGCACGTGCGCATTGAGCTGATGTTACACGTAACGCGTGAAATGTGTATGAGATCGCTTTGTTCGATGGGTACTTATAGGAGTAGATAGGAGCTTGTATGTGGGGAAATTTATTTCGGGAAATCGATGCTGGGTGCGTTCTCTGGGAGAGACTAAAGGTTACGCGCGCTGTTTACGCTCGTGACGAGGATCGTGTGCAGCAGGATGCAGGGCTTATTTATGCCGCTTGGAAAATGGGTCGGGGAGCTGACGATGTTGGGAAATTTTTATTATGGGTTAGTCGGCGAGCACGCTTTGCTGTTGTGGAGGGAATGTTTGTGTGGGGAAGGTTTTAGTTTGTTGACAGAATTGTGGGTTTGTTCTTTGGTTGTGTTGATGGGTTGTTTGTAACTTGGATATTTATGGTTGTTGATTAATTTTTGAAAAAGATTTTTTTGGTCATGATTTTTTAATGATTAGTTTTTTTAGTCCAATTATTGTGGAAATAGTTTCTTCATAAAGCACATTGCAGAAGAGAAAATTATTACTGGGATTTTTATGATCATTCTGTACGTACGTATAATCACGTTTGATTCTTCTGAGCAGTTGAGGTTAATATTGTAATAACATAATTCTAGTAATGCACTGTAGTTGAACTTTTTCGACGCCTCAACAACGGCTTTAGAAATCGTACTAACTAGAAAGTCATAAAGTACCATTAATAGATTGCCAAATTATTTAATCTTACAAATTACACAATTTGTTAAATTGGGCGCTAATTCGAAAATATTTAACCTCGAGAAATCATTTCTTTAAAGTATAAAAATAATTTACTGATGATGTAATGCTTATTCAAAGAAAAGTTTTGAAGATAAAAAATTTTTAGTATGAAGTGTAAATATTGCTGTAAAAAAGTAATTTACTTTCAATAATTAATTTGATTATTGTAATTAACACAATCACTATTTTAAATTGAATTCAAAATGATAATTGATTTGTGTATTTTTATAAAGAACAACCTACTTAAGCTACTATTAAATTCTTATCTATTAGAAATAAACAATTACTAATGTATAATTTACGTTATTTAGATCAAGGGCATCGTGAAAAATGTCAGATGAGAGGTGATCAATATATTACATCAGTGGTGACAGACGGCGCCGTTCAGACTGACTATTACCATTGCACGAAAAAAATAATAGCTCTACAAAAAACATGGTAAATTCTAAAATTTCATTCTTAACCAAAAAATTAGTACAAATTTGTTTTTAAGATAACAGAAGGTTTTTGATCTATTATGCTCTCGAATAAATTGTAAAAGTAACAAGGTACGTTCAAGGGCAGTCAGACTTTTGACCGAAGTTTTTTGACCTTATGTACTTGAAGCTTTTGAAAATCACACTCTCATCAAGGGGCGCGTGTCACGCCCTGAAGGCAAGTTAGTAACGTTACAAGATTGATTGATTATTATTTTCATTGTAAGGCATTTCTATTTAAAAGTAACATTGTACAATTAATTTATTCTAAACTTGTATGTAATTAAAGAATTCAAAATCATAATGCCCAAAATATATTTTGGCTGAATCATGCTTTTTATAGAAATATAAATTTTAATGGCTTGTAGAAAGTTATGAAAGAAAATTCAATTCAAAACCTTAGCATTGAACTTTTTCATTTTACTTACAAATTTTAATAAAAAAAGAATACAAATCAAAAAACTTTAATATTGCTTAATCACAATAAAAAAAATTATTACAAATAAATAAAAAACAAACTACATCGCGCTCGCAATTCACGTAACACACGAGCCACTCAATCCCGCCTCTAAATTGCCCCACTTGCCAGGCGATTATCGCTCTATCCCCAAATGCAAAACGTCAAATGAATGACTTTCTAAAAATCCCAAAAAAAAACCGACCGCGAAAAAAAAGAAATAAACACAACCCATATATCCATGCATCGACGTTTTATCGTGCAGTTACGCGTCCCGCTGAAAGCAAAAGTATTCTCTTATTACAGCGGCCTAATCCAGGCCGCGCAAAAACACGCGTCTTTATTCGTCCCCCACAGGCCTCCTCTCCTCCGCTCGTAACTTTTCTCATTTCTTAGACTTGACAAGTGTATTACCCGGGCCGCCAGCAAATTATCCTCCGCCCGTGAGAGTTTCGGCAATGCTGGAATTACCATAACTCATCAATAATTGCCTGGGCGCGCGCGCGCGCGGCTCTCTCGTACACAAAAGTGTGAGAAGAACAATTGCCTCGCTAGCGCGCCAGGCGAAAGTGTATCGCGCCGGCTTCTAACGCTCGTGTCGAGGACTTTATGTGTGTCAGTCCGCGCATCTGTGCTGGTTGTATTGACGCCGGCTTCGCGGTGCGCGAATTCAGATGGGTATCTTGACGGTGGAAATTTGGGGGATTAAATTAGTTTTTAAAATATGTGTAATTAGGTTTTTGTGAAATTTTTGAATAAAGAGGTTGCACAATAGATGCGAGACATTAAGGAGTTGCTCAAGTTTTTAAAAGCGTTCTTTCAAAATTTAAAAATAACGTTAGTTTTGACTTGCGAAAGGATTACAAAGGAAAATTATGGCATTAATCTAATTTAGCGGATTTTCATAAATGAAGAAATATAATAAGCTACGCACAATCTTAACGTAAAGTATCATTTCACCTGACAACTATCGATCGTCTAATCGCCAAATCTTAATCTTAACCAATCATCACCAAAAATCATTGATTGTATTTCCAATTTTAAAAGCTACGCGATCTTCAGTCTAAAAGCATTCAAACGTACATTAGACGTACACGGCATTCGGTACTTTTTCATCAAGTCATCACGTGAACCAATAGCACACACAGGGCGACGAAATAATGGCCGAGCCGGCGATCTCATTGATTTTCGTTACTTGCGCAACGAGATCCCGTGTCACTTGGCATAAGGGAGAACTAGATCTATTGACGAGCTTGATTCTGGTCGATTTGGCGCTCGCAAAAGGATGAAAGATCGCGGCGATTATCGGCCGGGCGTAATATCCGATGCGAGATATGATTCGTTTATGAAAGTCATATAGAATTTTTTGTTTAGAAAGTTTCATTACCTTTTTGCCGCGCTTTATTTTCAGTATAAGTCGCTTTTGAAAGTGTAATAGTTCGTTATGTGATCGGCAATTGAGCTGAGAGCCGTTCTGCAAAATCGGTGACTCGGAGATACGACAGATGTAAGGAATTTGACCTAGTGAACTGGTTCAACTTCGCTTTCTTTTTCGATAGCCTGTGATTTGCAGTGTTATTGTCATGTAAGTTGTACCGGCCACTGACAATTGTCAGACATAAAATAAAGAAATATGGTTTTACTATGTGAAACGTTTGTCTGCGGTGATATTGATTGGTTTGCGAAATAATAAATTATTAAATTGTAAAGATGTTATGCTGTAAAGACTTTTGATTGATTTCAACAATAGTTAAAAATAACCACATAGGTGGTCGCGGTAAAATTAATGGAGTTTTACCTCTTGAAGATCAGCGGGCGGTTACCGCTAAGTGATATCCTGACATTTGTCTTTCTAAAAGTCATAGTAGTATGAATATGACAGTTGAATTGAGAGGTATCTACTTGCATCATAATCATATTCTGTTTCATACCGTATCGAAAACAATTGACATTTTAAGTCATTATACCGTGAGAATTTCATTCTAGTTAGCTTAATTATTTTAATTGATAAAATACTAATTATAGTATAATAAAAAATATATCTGTAGTGCAAATTTATCTAAATAGAGACATAAAATAAAGAAACAAGAATAAAATTAACAATATATTTAATTTTTATCTATTTTCAAATACGAAATATTTTACAACTTTATTCTTTTGGTTTTAGAAAATTATTTTGAATGTTTAACAAATGATAATTAAGGCCTTGGATTCGTTACGACCTTTCACATTTTTAAAAACAATGAATTTAAAATAAGTTAATTCTATGGTGTTAAAGTATAAGGTAGAGTTTTGTATTGCTTTTTGAAGGTTTTCTCAAAAGGAATTTCTTAAAAGCCCAGGAAGTTAAAACTGCACTCTCATACTCATAAATAACTTTTAAAAAATTGCTTTTTTTTAATACTGTTGAAATTTGATAAATACATTTTTCAAAAATATAAATATTTATTCAATCATTCTTTTACATGCCGTATTAAATAACCGAGATTTACTCAAAATTACTGTGTTGTCTACTAATAACAGAGGGACAAAGTTGCAAGTTAAAGAAAAATTACTATGTTACAACAAAATGTTGTTAGAATTGTAACAAAATTACTAAGATCCAGCAAAGTTTGTTATGTAACATAGTAATTTTTCTCTTACTCGCAACTCTGTCGCTCCGTTAATAGAGACCTCAGTAATTTTTAGCAAGCCGTTTCCCCACGTAACCATTTATCAACAAATTAAATTTTCGCATCCAAACATCAAACCAAACCGACCATCATAAAAATAAACGAAAAAAACCACTTCGAAAAACCCCCTCACTGACCCAGTCCTCCAAACAATCTCTCTTACCCACGGAAAATCCCTCTCTCACCGCAAAACTAAAAAGAAAAAAAGCACCTCGCACGGCACTTCAATTGCTCTCCCAACGCGCCGGCGCGCCATTACAACAATATCGTAATTTAATATATTCTCCAATTGCTCGGGCGCGTAACGAGGTCGGCCTATGCCGCGCACGCACCGGCTGAAATAATAGTCGCGCATAGGCGTGCACAAAAAAGCCCTGGAAATTCATAACATTGCGCGCGCGCTGCTTTTGAAGGCGCACCGCGCGAGTGCTGGAATTCAACTGCTCGGCGCTTTTCTGTAAAAAGAGCGAGAGAGCCAAGGTGAGGCCAAACGAATGTGCGAGTTACCATAATGCCGTCTTGGGCAATGTATCGCCGCGAGTTTAGAACCTCCGGAATCGGATGTGTTTCTTTTTCGCGATGGCTTCTTCTTCTTCGTCTCCGTTAAAGTTGGCGTTTCTTGTTGTGGTGGGTCGTTAATTATATGTATGGTTGACGAAGAAAAGAAGAAATGCGTATTTTCTAGTAAGCATATACGGAAGTTTAGTTTGATCGACTGATGGGTGTATTATTCCTTGGTTAATTAAATTTTGCGCTTCGGCTTTTACGTGCGTTGACTGTGCTAAATTACGTCTTTTCAAGGTTTTCGTTGAAAAGTGCATGTATTGAATGTCAGAATTGGATTTTTTTACCGTAGAAAAATATGCACGGCACTATGTTTATGTATTTATTTTTTTTTCTTTTTAGAATGTACGAAAGCGTGCAAAATCAGAAATACTGTTTAACAAAAACCTCAAGTTACAGCTACGTTCCTGCAGCTTCGGGAATGGGACACGTCATTTTTTTCAAAATTTCACGAACGCAAAAATCGACACTTTCTTTTTACGCCAGACTTTCTAGGTCAATCGCACAATACAAATTTAGTACAGCAAGATTTTTCAAACCATAATTAACATAAACCTAATGTTTAGCCTTTTATCTTGACTACTGTCTTTAGGCTTACCAGACGATTATAATCGCTGGACCCATTATTCAATTTTCTAATCCAGCATTTTCTAAATTTGACAAATCCGAAAAATTGGTTAAACGTCTCAAATTTCACTGTTAAAAAAAATCATATAAGAACGAATCCTCCTTGAGAAAGTGTAGCTCTATAGAAATCGGCAGACATCGCTATTTTTTACGCTCGCTCGCGCCTATGTTTTAAAATTAGCATAGTGCCCTAGGCAATCATGGGATACGTAATAGGTTGGACAGGAAGAGCGCGTCTCTGACACGTCGGAACCAAAATTAATTACCATAAAGCTTTTGTGCAAAAAAAAAGATGGTTACCAATATGTTAATCCAAGCATGAGGAGAGAAAACATCTTTTTTTCTTTCTCCTTCGGAAGTGACAGTGCCTTTCGGATTTTATTAAGGATAGTGCGCGGGGTGACGCAATCTTTGATCCATTGTGATTATGTTGCATTTCTGCCGAGTTTAGCGTTATAAAATATTACCGTTGGTTATCGAGGTAATCTTAAAAGGTTTTGGCGAATTTACCAATAGTCACACGTTAGTAATTTTTGATGTAAGGACTGACTTTCAAAACATGGTTGGGTTTAGGTGTTATCGATAACATAACTTTCTGAATTTCAAAATGTCGCATTTCATTAGTAAAATTTTTAAGTTTAACAGTTAATAAGTTATAATTTTCTGATTTTAGCTATATTCATTCAACTTTTAGAACCGCTACAAAACCAACTACATTCAACAATTAAACTCTCCCAC
>UELX01004858.1:0-15966 GCA_900480035.1 Eupelmus urozonus | reverse complement strand
ACTTCTACAACTATTTTACCAGCAGCAATCAAATTTTGTAATTTCCCTATCTTCAGAAAGTCATCGACACAGTGTGCAGCCGTAAGTACGTGTGTTTTACTGATTAAAGCACCACCACAGACGTGATTACCACAAATTTGAAGCGATACTTGATGCGGGAATTCGCCAGGCTGCGCATTATCAGCTCCGAGGGCCAATCTAGTTTTCATTTGCTCTTCCCCATTGGCAACTAAAAGTTTTGTATTTATGTAATCATTTTCTTATATTTAATTTTAAGAACGATACTATATATGATATTTTTAAATATGTTAATAGATTCAGTGAATTTTAGATAGTATATTATATTAAAAATAATCACTAAAAAATTCATGTTTCACAATATAAGAAATTATAATTACAATATCTATAAAGACACGTGTTGAAAAATTTATAGGCCTAGGTATGTGAATATTTTATTTTTCTGATTCACATATGTATTCACAATTATATAATTCAAATTCTGTTTTTAAAAATAATTAACGTATTTTATTGTAAGGATTGTGTAAATGCAAAAATATGCATGTCAATTAAAAAGGAGTTATAAGCCTATGAGGAGACTAACATCGAAAACGAGTCATCTCAAACCTTACAATAAACTACGACCTGCGAACGATAACTTAAAGATATTAAAAGTATAATTAAAAATATGTTACTAATGAGAAATAAAATTCGCCAGAAATTCTGTTCGAATTTGTTTATTAGAATTACGACTTATGATAATCTGATTTTACTTAAAAAGAACCTCCTGTAGGGTGATCGAAGCGAAACGTGTTACGATAAATTAAAGGTGGATGAGATGTTGAATTTTATATATTATAAATTACGCTTTCAGTAAATAAAATTCTTTAAATTTTGTAAGCTCCATTATTTTTTAAAGACAGTAGAATGGTGGAAAATTTGAAAATCCAAAGAATTCTATAAACTCAAAGCTTAGTTTGTAAACTAAGAAACGAAACCTAACCTAATCTTCGAGGTCGCCTAAAATTAAAAAAAAAGTTGATGGAAAACAAATTATTTTTTGTAATGTATCAACTTTATTATAACGTAAAAATATAAATTGTTAAAATTAAGATTTTTGTATAATTAATAATTACCTAATATTGCTATGGAACAAAAAACCAGAAGATTTCTGATAACTCTCATGATTCTAATGTATCCGTAAAGTCTAATAATTCATAACTACATAAAAAGTTGGCTTGCTAGTCAATTTATATTTGTCAGTATACCTATCTCTCTTCAAATGATGAGCTTTAACTTTGATAAGTGATATTTGTTATCTATTATAACTTATCTTTAAATATTTTGTTGTCCATTGTTCAAAAATATATTGAATCATTACGAAAAAGTGTTTACGTCTATTTATTTAAGAAGTCTATTTGATTTCATTAATTGATTGATTAAATAATACATTAATTAATTAGAACTCTAACAGTAAACTAAGAAAAAAATTTTATTGTATTAACAAAAAGATTATTGATTTAAGAGATCTCTTCAATACGTAATCTAAACTTACAAATCAAATACGTCAAATTTTGTTCTACGTCAACAAAACTTGTTGATAGTTGTAGCGTCATTGATTATTAAAGTTAGTTTCGTCCAAACATATGAATAGATCCTTTTATTTTTCTTGATTTTTTTGTTTCATCATCAATTATCATAAAAAATTGAACTGAGCGAATAAACAAACTGTCACTAGAGTAACGAATCATCACATTATATTTATAGCTATAAGAACCTTAAAGTCTTACTAAAATTAAAGGGCGCGGCAGCACCCTGATTGGCAAGTTTTAATATTCTGGCTATAGTTTTGTAAAAGATCCAAAAGATTCTTTTATATCAATTTAATCATAAAGTATTATATATATATTTTTTCATTAAATAAAGTATTATATTTATAGATCATATAATAATTAAAATACTTTAAAAATAATAGTAAAAATAGTATACTATATATTTCAAAGAATTATATCTGCGAAATTACAAAAAGTATTTTTTATAGAATAATAATATTCTTTATTTCTTATTTTTTAGGTTATACTAATCCTTTTTACTAATTAAGTTATTTGTAATTATCTTTAAAATTAAACTAAGAAATAATTCGTTCTATATGATAACTCTTATATTATTGCATACTCGCTTTCTCAAAAAAAATTCTAGATTACACAAAGCGAAATGTACGTCGCATTTTCACGAGCAGTTCTCATTATATTTTCTCACATAACAAGCGGTATGAATATTCCGTAGCAATCTTCCGATGACACATGAGGAGCAGGCAGCGTGCCTTCCACATCCACACCCACATACGTGATAGCATCGACAAATAATGATGAAAAGTTACGATCGTAACAAAAGACATGAAAAGAGAGAGAGACAGATACCGTCAGCGATTCCTCGCATAATCTATCCTACCCACAGTCCTCGAGACTCCCACCCACACGTCTACTTTCCACGCATGTCAACAATTCTCGCCTCTCCCGCGTAAACAACAGTCGACTCGTGTGTGCCTCGGCTTTAACTGCATATTGAGTCCCCAGCGGCTGGGGTGGGGAGCTCCTCCATCTTTTGATCAGGGATATATAGACTCATCTTTATGCATACTATTGCCGGCGAATGCATATATAAAGCCAGCCGAAATGATGCTCTCATCGCGTAACCAGGCTGCATGGTACCAGTCCGCGGGATGGAGCCGACGTATATGAATATTCGTTTGGCCTCGCCGCGTGTGAGTCCTGGCGAACGGCGGGGGCGGAGGGCTCGAAGAGCGAGTATAGAAAGGGTGCATGGAGAAGGGCCAGCGGGGGTGGAGAGCGAGAGAGAAAGAAAGGGGTGTGCGTGCGCGCGCGCTACTCTCGCTGAGATTCGAGCTTTACTCTGTACGTATTAAACGCGAGGAAAAAAGTCAGCTAGATAGAAAGAAAGAGAGAGAGAAGTAGAGTGAGATAGAGAGAGAGAGAGAGAGAGAGAGAGAGAGTTGGTAGTTGAGGGAAGGGGGATGATCAAAAGAAAAAAGAGAGAGCCGAGGGTACAGTGAGAGAGAGAGTGCAACGGGTGGGCGCAGGGGGGTTGGTATACTCGGAATGCAGTTGGCCGGGATTGGCGGGGCTCCGGGGGTTGGTAGGCGTGGTTTCCTGCAGCTGTGCCTTATGACTTCATGTGCGCGTCCGGACTCTTGATGGAATCGAGTCCCCGCTCTACTGGGGGGGCTGTGCACGCCGGCTGAGCTCTCTATGAAACCATATATATATACATACGTATATATATATCCCCACCCCCTTATCCTCGTTCGCGCGCTACCATACTTTTTTTTCTCTTTCCTCTATCTCTCTTTTCTTCGGCTCCCCCCTCTGCCTCCGTAGCGAGCTGCCGTTCTTTCTTCCTCGCGATTTTTCGCTATGCAGCTCTCGCCCCCGGTGTGCAGCTTATACGCCCCGGCCTGCTGCAGCGAAGGCAAGGTAGGTGTATATATATTTGCGATAGGAAGAATTGGAAAGGGATTCGCCGTCGCTGTCTCTCGAGGGGCTGTGCTGGTGGGGCGCGTATTAACGGCGCGCCTGCTGAGGAAAAATGGACAATATTTTAATGTGCCACTCTTCCCAAACGCGGGCATTACGAGCGCCCGTGTAGAGCCGTTTTCTTTTCTGTGTATGACTTAAGTTCGCTCGGGATGCTCTGTACAATTTCGTTGATTTCGGAAAAACGCGCGAGGCAGCACCGCGCGGCCGGATACGATGGAAGGAGGGGGAGTGGAAAGTGCTCTTTCGCGAATTCTCTAACGTTATTATGCAGCTTTCGCGCGCGGTAATAAATTGTCTTGGAATGGTAGTTTTGAGTTTTGTAGAAAGATTGAATGCTGGGTTGGCTTGCTTGATTTGGGGGATGTGAGGCATATGCTTTCAAGGATTTCAGGGTTTAAGGCTTGTGTTAGGCAATTGTATGTAAATAATTTTGAGAGGCATTGTCCGAATTTTATTACCGTTAATTGGTATGATTTTTAATGTTTGGATATACAGTTTAGATAATGTTGTATTAAAATGTAGTTGGACTAGAATAAAAATAAATCATAAAAAATTCTGTATAGGCTCATTATCACTATCCTAAATTTTTTTTTTAATTTTATTTTAATAATCAATATAATAACGGTAGCTATATATTAGCAAACAATATAATATTTAATCAAATAAGTTAAATAAAGTTACTATGATGCAAACCAAATTTTTAAATTTAATCTTACTTAAAATCAAGGGAGTGCTAATTATTATTATTTTGTATTAGATTAAATTCCTAGAACTACACTTCTGTAATCAGTTGATAACTGTTTTCCAATTACAAAAGCTAGGTACAAATACCTTATACAAGTATCGAGTTTTACGTAGTGACTGCACAATTTATCGAAATGACCTTTCGAAGATGAACTTCCCTTAATAGTTTATGCTTTTTCTGCATAAAAATGTATAATAAAAAAGAAATTAAAATTTTTTTTATTTATTCTTTTATAAAAAATTATTTCATTCTTTTATTTTTTGTATTTATTTTCGTTGATAAATCATCCCCTATATAGCCTAATCTATTTCTTTAAGCGTCCGTATCATTAACTTAATTAGTACAATTAATTTTTTATATAACTAAAATTAAATTAAAACTTCTTTCACCCACTTTCATTAAGCTTATTCAACTTTCTTATAATACTATAAATCTCAATAAACACAAGTATTTTCATCCACAAGTTCTAAAACTACTCCACCCCCTCAACAACACCCAGCCAACATCAAAAACTCCCTACCAAGCGTCTCTCCCCTCTCCACCCCTTAAATCAAATTATATATACACGAAGCGCAATAATCCGAATGAGCTGAGTCATTAGTTCGATAAATCGCCTCGAGGGCCTTTCCTCAACCTCCTCCTCCTCTCTCTCTCTCTCCGATAACGCGGAAATAAAAGCGAAGCCAGTCTTCCTTTCTCAATCCCAGCCGCGCAGCCGTCCCGAAGATTGCAAAGCACGGATTAACGGAGATATACAGCTTCAGCGCCAAGTACGCGCACTCGATACGCGCGCCCCGCGAGGCAGCCTCAGCACTTATTAATATTCATGCGCGCGCCCGCGTCTCTCATATATAGCCAGGCTCTCGCGGAGCTCGATCCGCGGCCTTCCTTCGGCTGGCCCATATTATACATAATACCTCAGCGCTGATGACGATGATATTTCAGAGCGAGGGCGGTGACAAGATTTTTCGGGAAATTTGGTGCTGGTGTATACACACGGAGAGGAAGTGCACTCGATGATGCAACGTGTACAAACATTCTCCTCGAGGAAGAATCGTGTACGTAGGGGGTGCTGTGAGGATGTTATAGGGAGGGGGCGAAGTGAGTGTACACACGTTTTCTAAAATACAATCTCGTAATACACATATTCATGGGACGAGCGAGGGCGCGCCTAGCTCCTGGAGTTATTTACATTTTTAGCCCCTCGCTTTTTTCGCGCTCGCCTGGAATTTATTCTGTATGCACTTTGCTGTCGGTCGAAGCTGTTGTAGCCGCTTTCGATTATTAGATGTTTTTTTGGAGGATTTTCTTTAAGTTTGGGATAGGGATTTGTTAGGATTTTGGGTGAGTAAATTAATGGCTCTATTGGGTTTGTTTCTTCTGGTAAATGAATGAAAATTTGGAAGCGTTATAGTCATGCTAGTAAAATGCTCTTTTTTTTTTAAATTCGTAAATAGGGGTTTTAGATATAAAACCAGTATCGCCATTTAGAGACAAATACGAAATCTACCCAATGAATATAATTGTTATCGCTTCTTAATAATTAGTCTGAAATTATAAGAATTTTAATTTAATATTAATAATTTGGTAAAATAAATTATGTAAAGCCGTATGAATTTTCCTTTTGAAAAATTCTTCTATTTTATCTTCTTATTTCCTTTTGTATTAATTGTTCTTGATGAATGTGAAAAATTGCTGATCTGTCGAAAAGGGAGAGTTGAATCGTCGAGCAGCTTTCAAGGATTCTGCCGATCGAGTGGAATCTTATGATGAATTGCCAGAGTCAGATTTAAGGAAAAGTAGATCGTTACGCTAAAGCTGGAACTTTGGATGGTTATAAGAATCTTATAGGATTTAATTGACGATATTAATTTTATGCTTTTGAAGTCAAAGACTTATTCTAACTAATGATATTTTATACTTATTTAGATTTGAGTTATTAGAGTAAAATCATTATTTTTAGATTTTAATATTTTTTTTTTGTCTAACATTTTTTAACCTTAGATATTACTTTTTATACCACTTACATACATAGAATTATCTTTATTTTAAATGTATTAATTACGTAATTTCAAAAATGTTTCAACAAATATTTCTTTTCGAATCATATTGTAATAAACATAAAGTAACCACCTATTTTACGTATCTTAAGTAAATATAGATAACTACTACGACATAATTTATTTGATTAAATTATAAACTATACAGCTGTATTTACTAACATTGAGATGTAATAAAATGTCCATGTTGATTGATAATAGAACTTCTCGAAACGTTTCTTAAAAAAAAAAATAATACAATTTAGTCTTAATTGATAATTTTATGTCAATATTGATGACTAAATTAATTACGTCAAAGCTGATTTGTGATTAAGCCGGTAAAACCTAAACATTGAAAAACTTTGTTTCTGATTTCAAAATATTTTTAATAAAATATTTGTGCAAGTAGATTTTAGTATATTTTATGTCAAACATTTATTATCAAATTTAATAAATTTATAGAAGTACTAACATGCTAATACTAACTACCAACTATACTTGGACAGCAATTTTAATAATAAAATATGTATTGTTAACATTCAATTAATCATAGTAATTTTATAAGTTCAATATTGATAAATTTTTAACGCGGTATCAGTGTTGTTATTGAAATCTTTAATGTTAGTCATAGTATATTACGTAACAAGTATGGGAAATCCGATTTCCCGCACGCGTATTGATTTTAAAGCCCGAGCAGCTGGACTAGTTTTATCGTTCTCAAACTGTAAATTATTGTACTAAAATAATTAACTTTTTGCTTCTTAAATATGTAATAGAAACGATAATAATAATATTTCTTGTTATAATTAGTATGTCAAATAAACTAATATTTTTAAATTATAAATTACCTTATTATACCATAAATATCGATGACATTTATTATATTATTATTATAAAATTGCATATTATGAATAATACAAATATAATTTATTAATTTTAAAGCGTTACTTCTAATCTTGTTAAAATTCGTTTTGGAATTAGACAGCAATCATTAAAAACCATCCTTTCATTAAAAATTTCAGCTAAAGTAGCTATTGCAACCTTTCTTTTCATACCACTTCCAACATGGAAACTAGACTCGAATCTGCGGTATTGATTTTCTTGCTAGACACTCAGACAAAGTTTTACCCTAGGTGATCATAAAGGGACTTAGAGGTGTAAAACAGACGATCTACCTTGTGGTTGTAACTAGCGTTCTTGCATGTATGACACTACACAAGTCGAGGCCACTACACGAGAAGTACCACATATTCACCAACTTTGTTAGCGAAGCCCTGTTGCGTCTGCGCTGGCCTGAGGCTAACCTTAAAAAAAAAGAAAAATAAAGAAGAGAAGGTGAAATCTGAAGAAAAGTTCTGCAATCGCGTCTCAGGAGAAAACGGGCAAAACACTCTGTGAAGCAGCCTCTTCTTGGACCATTCGAGATCAATTTTCCGAGGGTAGCTATTCTGGAAAGTATATTTACATATCTGAGAATTTGAGAATTTTTAACAAAACGTAAAAAATATAAGAGATTTTAAAATAGACAGTATCATTTCCAATTTTATGAATTTTATGAATGTTTGTTGATATAGCTATAAACTAATCAAGATAGTCTATAGTTATATTCAGAACAAAATTATTGAAAGAATTACGATTTTTTTGTAAAAGTAATTCTTAAATTTTTTAAAATGTGTAAGAAAATTAGTCAAATTTGACAAAAATAACTTTCATTATAATTTTAAAATTTGTTTTTTTTTTTTTATTAATTAAAATACGAGATTAGTTTTTCAAAATTTCATGTTTGGGATGGCTAAATTTATATGAATTTTCACACAAATTATGTAAAGAATACTGAAAATAAATTCTTATTATACTGTTTACGTGAGGTAGTACTTTGCCATCCCATTTGTTATATCCAGTATCTAAGAAATATTATTTGACACCTTGCAAACATTGATTTTCTACTCTAGTGATTAGCATCCTATTGCTTCGCTCAAGCGGTAAACTTATGCGAGTATTAACTTTTTCGCACTTTAGTTGAAAACTACTATGAAAAGATTACAGACAAAACAGCTACAGCTAGTTGTAATAAAAATTAATTAAAAAAATTAAATAATTAAGATTGCTAAACATTTGTATCTTTGCGATAGAGGCCGATTTGATAAAAGAGGCAAAGTAGGTGTTTTTTCTTGTATATACAATACGATTTCAATCAGTTTAATCAAAATCCATTTTTTAAAGGTTGGAATCTATCCTTTTTAGTATTAACAGTTTCTTATAGGTCTTTATTTTAATAAGATTTAATTGATTTCATAAAATTTAAATTAAATTTTCATTTACTTTTAATCATTTCTCTTTGTTGGCTTACTAAAATAGCTCTGATAAAAATTTGTCTGTAATATTTTTTGATTATGTACCCATAGATTTTTTAATTATTGAAAAAAAAATCCTAATAAAGATCTGATATAATAATAATTAGAAAAATCTACAGTTCAAATAAAATGTTATGAATAGGAAAGTCTTTATCGAAAGATTCAATAGGAGAGACTGGAGGAAAATTGCTTACTGGTACAAAATCGGAATTATTAATTTCTCTAATTTTACTAGTTCCATTTACACAATAACTATGGAATCTCTTTGATAACGTTCCTATTAACATTTTATATTAGTTCGGCTTGCCAACAATAGTCTCAAATTGTTATTATTTCTCAGCTTGAATGAGATCGAGTTTATTAACAGTCACAGTGCCTACAATAGTCCAATAAGCGACACATTCTTTCAATAAATATCTAAGCTTATTTTCTTTTTTCTTCTAATGTAATGAAAATATAATAGATACTTAGTGTGCTATTATTCATATTTTTACTTAGAGAATTTGTTCATTCTTTGATTCAGAAATGGTGCATGAATATATAAAATGTCTTTTCGGTAAAGATAGAACAAAGATTGTATGGTTTTAATGATCAAAGATGTTTTGAATAAAAAAAGAGTATTGAGAAAAATGTATTATTTGTAATCAATAGGTTAGTAAATCGAGTAGTCATTTAGAGAGTAAAGTTAAATATATTTGCGTATTTTCCGAAAGTTCGTTATTATTTAAGTATTCAAAATTACTATTTGATTTAATTTGTGCTAAATAAAATGTATTGGAATATTCATAATTATTTTAAAAGCTTTCTTAATTAAATAATGTTTTGCATCTTTCTATTGTTTGTGGAATGTTTAACATCTAAGTCGATTTCAATTACCTCTTTCATGCAAACTAAAAATAAGTATAGTTTTTAGTATTTTAATGATTATTTTGTCTCTTTTTTTATAAAAGATTTCCAAAAACGATTTGGTGTTCAAATCTTCCCTAAAATATTGAAAAAGCTTATACAAAAAAGTGTATATATCAGAATAGTAATAAGCTATTTTGTCTATTCTTATGAAAAATGATAAATAAAATCTAATGAATCAGCCTAACTTAAAAGAACTGATCGCAAGTTTACCATCTTAAAATGCGACATTCCGATGCCACTTTTCTAATCGAACCGTTTTCCAAATAAAGCACATAATAGCGTAACGGATTAAAACGTACAAGAAATCGCGTTTATAAAGAACCTTTCCTATCGCATCCTATCTGTTTCATTCCCTCGCATTGTAAAATCAAGCGAAGTATCAGCTTTCATTCGTCGAATATTCCAATTATTTCGATCCGCTCAAAGACGAGTGCAGGAATCGTAAAATTCCCGGGGTAAATCTCCGGAATCGAATCGCAGAAAGGGAAGAAAGCGAATTCCAAGATAGTTAGTCAAACAGGAGCGGGAATCCTATCCGCAACCCTTGCTTCCGTTACTCGCTAGTCATCGATCCATTAAACGCCAGGGCCGATCAATTGAATTCCTGATTCCCATTCAATGTCCTCGATGTATAATGCAGCCTCTGTCGAATCGAAAACAACGACAATTCATCCATTCAGGCGCAATTACGCGACTCGAGACGGAAGCTCGTGTCAAAACGCGCAGCACGATCGCTTCTTCTGTTTCCCGTCGCGACTGTCAAACGCTCTCTCTCTCTCTCTCTCTCTCTCTCTCGTCCCGAGAAAAAACGACTCGCCATTATCGCGTCATTATGTACACGCATGCAAAGGGGAACTGCACACCTTTCGGTGCCCTGTGTATGTACGTGTATACACCAGGTATACGAGCTCGAGCTGCTTTCTCTCTCTCTCTCTCCCTTTCTCGTCCTTTTTCTCCCTTGACGTATCGGATCGAACAGCTCTTCTCCCTTTCCTTCCTCATTTCCTTCTCTCGCTTATTCCGAGACTCTCTTGAGCCCGCCAGACACCGAAGGGAGGTGAGAGTGTGGGTTCGTGGATGTGCGGGTGCTTACACGAATACGCGCACCTGCGGACCCTCGTTGATTTTGATCTTGAGCAAACATGGCTGCGGCGTGAAAAATTTCATCGTTAGCCGAGGGCGTGGCGCGCGCGCGCGTGCTGCCAGCTCGTTTAATAATGGAAAAACCGCGTGACAATGCCGGCAGTGGTACTTCCGTTAACGAAATTGATATCGCGGAAAATTGGATCTAGGAGCTTCGGATTCCTATCGGAGCGGTTGTTGTGTGCGGAGATCATACTAGTTCGAGATGAGGTAAAATACTTGAAATTATTATTGGTTATAAATTAATTATAAATGTTAAAATAAGAATTGTTACTGTTGCTAATTTTTCGGGTACATTGATTCTTTTCCTATTGTGCAGTCGCAATTCTCGTTTGAGATGTTGGTTGCTTCATCAAGATACTAGTAAATGATAATGCAAACGAAACAATTTTAAGTAGTCCAAAAATATAGTACATCAAAATTTAATAATGTTATCTTATTTATATGTTTATACTTCTAATAATAATGCCAAATTTTATATGTTATTAAAATATGTGTCCCACCATATTTGTTATAATAACCCTTTTATGAATGCAGGTATCATCTTAAAAATCTACTTCCAGGTATTTAAGTATTAGAAATAATAATAGTTCTTCATGTCACCAAATTAAAAAGTATAAAATACCTTAAATCTACGCCTAAATAAAAATGTTTATGATCAATTCTTCTGACTATTTTTCTATAATATCCGAACACTTATAAGAGAAAACCTATCCCTCAAATCTAATAAAAAAAACGTAAGTCCAAACCCACAACCCACCTGAATTTGCATAATTTTCCGTCACGTTTACCCAGGCAAAATATCGCCCGCGCAAACTAACATTTTTATTAAAAAAAAAGCTTGTAAGCTCGCGCTTGCCTAGCTGCACCCTCCACGTATCTACATACGCCCGCGCCACTCTGGCTCTCTTATTCCTCGGATAATAAATGCAGCCCCGGCGCGCAACGCACCGGCTACGTGGCGTATTTTTCGTTGCACCTCTCGCGGGACTCGCTAAACAAGTGCCCCCGCTGCATGCGCGCCGCGTATACAGAAATAACGCGGGGGCGTGTGTCGCCTGCCCACCTCCTTTGGATCATTATCCGTCCTTTGCCGCGCGCCCGGGAAAATTTCACAATGCCTCGTTTCCCCGGCGCGCGCGCTGCCCGCCTCATGGGTTATAAGGGAGCAGCGCGCGCGCGGCTCGAGAGGTATTTCCGAGGCGAGTATAACGAGAGACAAAAAGTCATTGCGCAGATTTCTGAAAAAAAAAAAAAAATGAGAGGGGCGGTGGTGAGAGGGGACAAAAAAAATTGCGATGGCGCAAGGAAGGGGGTTCGTTTGCGAGTAATGCGAGAGCCTCGTGATTGCGAGACTAAGGGATGATGCTCTTTTAAAAGTCTTTTAGAGGAGTGGGCGCGCGCTCTGAGAGTCTGGGGTGTACTGAGAGAGGGGGATGAAGGAAGAATCAAACGCCATTACACCCTTTTTTTTGATACAGCTCTCTGGGAGCGAGCGATGCGTTATCGCGAAGATGCACTGGGATGACTTTTTTTTGTATTTTTCGGGTTGGTTTTTGTGAATTTAAAATGTATTGTGGAATGTTAGCAATTGAGGCAGTATTGTTTTTCTATAGGACATGAATTTTGAGAAGTTGGTTTTGCTTCATTTTAATTGAGATTGAAGGAAATTGTTACTTTGAAATATCTAAATGATATCTAATTTATTTTTATCTTTTTATATTTAAAAAGTTGTAGATAATTATGTTTGTTTTGTGGATAAATTGCTACTTAATCCGAGTACTTTAATATAATTTAATTTAAGTATTTTTAATAATGTATTTTTTCGTTTACTGTATTGCTTTTCTTACAATACTGAATTAATATTTATTAATATTTATTTCTTCCATCAATTAATGTGCTCCCCAAAAATGGAATTCCAAATCATATATTAACGAAAGCACTGCTGTTTTATACGTCGCCATCTTAGAAAATCTAATAATGAGTTATCAGTGTTTGATTTTGACTAAAAATAATAATAAAAAAAATTTCAATAAAATAAAGAAAAATTTTCAAAGATCATCTTAATTATTAATTTAATAATAATCTATTTTTTTTTAATTACATTACCAATAAAATAGTAAACATAAAAAAATTCACTTAATATGATATGCAAGCAAGTACAGCAGTAGCAGTTTTAGTTGTAGGTAACTATTACAGACAGAACTGGTGAAAATAAAATTATTTAAATTATTAATTCAAATATATTTTTGATAGCTCAGAATCTATAGACAAATAGACGTAATTTTATTAGGAAAGTACACAGCATGGAATAAAGCTTAAAATTGAAGAAATTCCTTTATTTTTATTATACAAAGAATAATGTTTACATATTCCCTAATGATCCCAGAGCGGATTTGGATTGCTTGTTACCTGAGCCAAAAGATATTAACGCATATTGCGGGATGGGGTAACAATTGACCATCTTAGAGTAGGGAAAATCGTCGGCAGTGAGTTATGAAAATGATAATTTCTTTGGCAGTTCGAAAGGTATATCGAAAGGGTACGGAACTTCGTAGGGTTTTATTAAAAAAAGCGGTGCAACTGAACTTTTCGTAAGAAATAAAAGAGCTGTATATTTTTTCCGGCGTGTAAGGCAGGGTTCGTCTGCATTACCTTACTGATGATAATTCTAAAAAATACTCGTTTTTTCATTAACAGTAACATTAAAACTTTCAATCTAGATGTTGAAAAATTTTTTTGATCAAATGTTATTTAAAATTGATAAAAATTAGTAGAAAATTAGATGAAAAGTAATTTTATCATAGAATCGATCCGTATTTATATTTATAATGTTAAATGTCATATTAGGCCTTTATATTAATACTTGCGGATAAAAAAAAAACATTATCTTGGTACAAAGTATTAACAATCAGAATTTGTGACTAATATTTATAAAAATTTAACAGATTTGAATAATGTACAAAAAGGTTTAGACGTACTAAGCACAAAAGCAAAAGCAAACAAAAACAAAAGTTAGTTTTTACTTGTACGAAAATGTCTGATTTTAGTCTGAAGCAGGGATAATGTAAAGATTTCCGGTCCAATTTGTATACCATTTCGTATTCTTCTTTTTATTTTAGTACATAACACATATGGATTTCATAGATATGAACAACTTTTTGATCCGAATCAAGTCCTTTGTCTCTGCCTAACTCGGATGGGTGTCAAACAATCTACAGTCCACTTCCTGATTTCTCTACGGGGCTGCATATGAATTAATTGATGGGAAAATTGTTTGTTTTGTTCAAAAATAGTATAAAAGATTTTTATTTGAAAATTGGATAATGTTTAAAAAAATTAATCCATTCATTTCCATTATTTTACAGCTCGATAGATCGACATGTAAAATAAACAGTAAAATAGAAAACAATAGGATCGCTGACTTGATCATGATTCTAATAACTCAAAGTCACCTTTTTTTAAAGCAAAATGCCCTAAAACTTTAGAGTTAAAAGGCACTACAAATAGTCTATTGTCGGTTACTATTGGCGAAGCTTTTATACTACTTTTGCAAATTTTATCAAAATAAAGAAAATTGAAAAGCATAATGTTCGTGGTTTGAGTAGAACATATTTACATGGTAACAGAAAAATAATTTTTTGCTTTTAGATTTTCCGCGAAATTACCTATATATTTTGTATGTTAACGTGCGTAATGATAAATATAAATAATTTATTATTATAATTATGATAGAAATTTTTATAATTAATAATAGCGTTGCTTCATTCATCGAATTAGAAAAAATTTGAATAATAAAACATAAAATATACCAAAAAAGTTTTAAATATTCTTATTATTGATCTACATTTTAATTAAATCTATTTTTCAGTATAACTTTTCAACATTTGTTAAGATATTGAGAATTGTTAAATTTAATTTGTGTTTACATTTTTTGTTATTATTTTGCTATTTTAATTTTTACATTATTGTACACTTTGTTCACTATTGCTAAAATTCATAAAGATTTAAGAAAATCATTAATATCATTAATAAATTTTTACAATTACGAACAATCTCCAAAAGTTTCTGAAATAATAAATTTTTCTTTCAACTTCTGATTACAATAAAATTCACGTAGTTAGCACAAACCATTTTCTTCCCATCTTTATCGCTGTTCAGCACCTCGAAAATACCTCTATATCCGCTCTAGCAGTCATCCAGCAATTTCGCAAATCGCATAATACCCCTGAGAAAGTTAAAAAGAAAAATAGTCGAGATACGAGGCAGCGGAAGGACGACACAGCACAGCCAACCCAGCTCCAGTAGCCGAAGAATCGTGACTTTTGGCGTGTCTAGAAGCGCGAGCGCATCCGGGCTATATAATTTCGACGCCGTAGCCGGGCCCGTAGGGCATTCGCGGATACGCGCCGTCTACGAATAGAGCCAATCTCGGGCGCCGCCGGTTTGCTGTCCCGTAATTGGATCGCGCGAGCGAGCTAGTCGGCTAATGTGTAGTCGCTGGCTCCCTGTGCTTAGGAGCCAGGGGGTTAAGCGCCCGGCTTCGACAAATTGTGCCAATCGGCCGAGCTCGCAGTATCATCGGTGTAATAGTCTTTTATTATGCGGGCTCTCGTGCCTCTGCGATACACTGGCGTATAGGCACGTGCCAACGGCGCGAGGATGGCCCGAGCGCTGGATCATTTACGGCTGATGTGCCTCGGCAAACATTTTGATCCGTCACGTCGGGCCGAATTGATGGTTTAATTTGGTTCGCGTGGAATCGAGCGAAACTGATGAGCGAGCGGAGTGGATTAATTTTATTTGAGAACGATGCGATTCGGTTATCTTTTATAACGGTAACTATAGACGAAAATTGTGTAAAATTGGTATAGTTTTATAGTGCTTTAATATTTATATGTTTGTAAATTTTAATGAATATATGTCTGTAATTTCTGTAAAAAATTGTTTTCTTTTTTTCAAAGTTACTTATAGTTAATCTGTAAGTAAACATACGCACGAAAGTTAAAAAGTTCAAAGTATCAACGTATCTACCTTCTGCAAGATAATAAAGTGTTTAAAATATTCATTGTTATAAATTAATTTCATCTAAGGTACTTTTAAATTTTCAACAAATAATAAAAAGTTAATTTTTCTTGAGTTCGAAAATATATTTATGATATAGTATGCGTAAAGTTGCACTTTACACATTTTGCATATTTTTAAAAGTGCAATTTTACGCA
>UELX01004857.1:0-15968 GCA_900480035.1 Eupelmus urozonus | reverse complement strand
AAAGACAGTTGCTTTTACGAGTCAAATCACTTTATTGATAGACGACGTTTCGACGGCTATTTTGCCATCTTCATCAGGTCTGTTTAATTTCTCCTAGTTGACATCGCCCACGCAGATCGTCACAGATTTTTATTATTAAAAACTGATTACTGTTAAACGTTTGTTTTAAAAATTTATTGAGTATTTCATAAAATTTAAATGTAAAAAACATTTTTAATTTTGTTGAAAAAATCGAAAAGTTAAAAAAATGTATAAGAACAACGGACAAAAAAACAATAATAAATTAACACTTAAAATATTTTTAACTTTTCATAAATGAAGCAAGTAAAATTATTTTACATAATCTTTACGTAACAATTAAAAATTGTTTCAAACATTATTTTTTATTTCTCAAAATTATTTAAATGAATTTTATTTTCATAATTTTTATTGCTGTTAGTGTATCAATAAATTACATTAAATTTTTGCAAATATATTATAATGCGCCAAAAAATGCTAATATAAAATCGTATGATAAAACAGTTTTTATTCTATATCGTATATAAGTAATACGTAATACCTATATTGCGGTGACTGCATTGTTGCACATCTCGCGTATAGTCTGTCTCTTACTTAAGCTACGTCTACATTTGTGACAGCTATTCAACTTTGACTTGATACTTCTATATTCATTTATACATGGCACACAATACACAAACATTCTAGAAAAACGCTTGCAGTTGCTGGTGTAAAATAAGTGCTCATATTGAAAAAAAAATGTAACATACTTTTCATAGTTTATTTTCTTCTAGACTAACTTACCCATTATAATTCAACACATTTTAAACTTATAAGTTATAACCATCGAATTCATTCTGCACACGGCGCTGCACGTCAAGTTGCCTCCGACAACAAAGATCACGAGGGACACGAGGTCAAAACTCGTTTGTTTTTCCTTCTCCCACTAAAGTTCTAAGAATGTATCTATACTGTGTCGCAGTAAACTCCTGAAGCAGCACAAATTGATACGCGAGACGTTATTTACGTATTTACGCCCCGTATAAGTCGGCAGAACGATTGGATATGCCTTAGTTGGTTAAAAAACGCATCCTACGTATTTGTGGACAGTCGAAATTTGATAAATTATCTCGTAAATGAAGAATTATAAATCAGAGCAGTGAAATGGCCGATATTCTTAATGTTTTGGGAAAAGCGAAGAAGGTTACCTTACCACCTGGATGGGTGGAAAGATTCTCCAAAAAACATCCTGACAGACCTTTCTACTTTAATGAGAAAACTGGAGAATCTCGGTGGTCAATCCCTTTGGATCCAGCGGAAAAGGTAAATTATTTAAAACTATAAAGTTACGAAATTTTGATTTTCTTAATGTTTTCATAATTATTCTTTGTATTAGGGTAAAGGTAAAAAAAGAAAAACTGCTGACGTAGAAAGTGAAGAGTACTCGGATACTAGCAGTAGTGACAGACTTTTGAATGCGATTGATCCGAACCGTCCTAAGTTGAAAGCTAAAGGAACAAAGAAGATCATAAGCAATGAAAGTAATTCTAGTAATGACACACCTGCAATGCGACTTATGAGAGAGAAATTAGAACAAAGAAAAGCAGCACTTCAAGCTAAGAAGGGCTCTCCCAAAGCTAGTCAACAGAAAAAACAACAGAATGTCGCAACTCCACAAAGTGTTTCACAAGTATCTTCACCATCGACATCACAGAATCAAAGAAGAACACGTCGAACAGGCTCTGTTATATCATCCAATGAATCGGTATCTAGTAATTGTAGTACTATATCTAATGCTTCAAGTATGGGTGCAAAAATAAAAGCAGCAGCAGTATCTATACCTAAATCTCCAAGTAGACCAAGTAAAACAGGTACAACGCCTTCACTGCTTAATAAATTACCAAAAATTCAAAAAGTTGATCGTAGTTCAAAGCATTTAGATTCTGAAATATTATCTGATGACTTAAAGTTTAGTACTGACAGTTCAACTGATGATACAAATGATGCAGTTACTACTAGAAGATCTTCAGGTAATAATTCAGCAAATGAGAGGTTAAATAATTTTAGAAAAAGGTTAAGTTTAGAACAAGAAAGAAATACTAAACATATGCGAAGATCATCACCTGTTGATAATAATAATATTAACACTTCTCCAGAGAGTAAAAGTAAGTTACTTAATTCACCAACTCCATTATTTAATGACAAAGCTCAAATTCGACTCTACTCTTTAGAAAATCGGATTAAAAATAATGGTTTATCAAAGATAAATCAAATTAAATTGAAAAGTGATGAAGAAGAAAATACAAAGAATAAACGAATCATTGAAAAAATTGAAGAAATGGATTGGGAACCAATCGAAGAAGAAAAAATAATATCTGAAGTAAGTTTTTAATATCGATTATAAGTAATTATTTTTAACAATGTAATCTAAAATTAATATTTATTTTGATATTTTTAGATTCATTCTGCAAGATTTCAGTTATGTGAAAAACCTTCTCAGGAATTAACTGAACTCTCCTCTAATGCTTTACAAGCAGCAGATAATTCAGGAGGGACACATGCGCTATATACAGTAATAGATACAAATGTTTTTCTATCGAATTTATCATTTGTTGAGGAAATTAGAGATTCTAATTCTGACATTTATGGCAGACCATTTATTGTTGTTCCTTGGACAGTTATACAAGTATGTAGTAACTTTAATTTATTTGAATTATGCTTTATTGTGCAATAATTTTAACATTTTTTTATACACATTATTTATTTTTAGGAACTTGATTTTATTAAGGATAATAAAAATAATACAAAATCACAAGCATTAAAACTTAAAGCAAGAAAAGCTGTTGAATTTTTGAATCAACATTTTAGAAATAAACATCCTCGTTTCCTGGGACAGACTCCAGATGATGTTGAAAGAAACAAGAAAAAATTTATGATTGAATGTCCTGATGATGAAATTTTACAAACCTGTTTACAAATTAAAGAATCATCAAAATCACCTGTAACTATTAAAAAACAATTTTCTATCTTTAAATTGTATTTTAAGTTTTATAATATGTATCATTTTTTTGATTACAGGTTCTCGTTACGTATGATAAGAATCTTTCTACTAAGGCAGCAATACATGATATTCCAACGATAGGTCGGCATGATCGTTCAGATATGTTATTCTTTTTAAAGGCAGCTGAAACTACTGAATTTTTGTCAAATAGTCTGCATGCACAATTAGAAGATCAACAAGAAGAAACTAAGATATTGAAGAAAGAGTTAGATGAAGCAGAAGATATTATGGAAGAAGGAAAAGCTGTACTTAAAGCTGTACTTTCAGAGGTACAATGTGGTTACTGTTTAAAATTAATTTTTTTAATATTTAAACAATAAAATAAATTTTGTATTACAAATTACAGGTAGTAGCAAAAGAAATGGAAATTTTATTTGGTAGCAGATGGGAAATGCATGTTATTATTAGACCACCATGGACCATTGAAACAGTTTTAAAATGCGCTTTAAAACATTGGATGGCAGCTGTGAGCGAATCTTTTACAAGACGTACAGAACGTATATTACATGAACTTCAAGATTGTATAAAAAATATACCACAAGGTGGTAGAAAGTTGCAAGACGTAAAATTTTTCTTGGATAAATGTAATGATGTTATTCAAACATTAGATGCTAATAAGTATCCCAATTTAAAACCAGTCATGTTACAAAAACTTGATGTGAGTGCTTTACATATAAGTTATTTATGTTGATAATTTTAAAACAATTGTTTTATTTCTTTTAATATTTTAGGATTTGGAAAAGCGATGTTTGAATACCATTGAAGAAATTAAAAACGTACGATTTAAAGAAATTGTGGGAGATGAAGAAGATCCCTGTGAAGTAGAAAGGAGAGCTTCACTGGCTTTCACAGTTTTAGAAAATATTTATGCGTTTGCAAGGGATGCATGGTAAAGAAAACTTTATGGTTTTGACTATTTATTATCAATCTGATTAATTAGTGTATATTAATAAATAATTATTCTGTTACAGTGGAATATCTGCCGATGCTTTGGGACTGCAGTGTGCTTTCTCATTTAACAAATTTCATCCATTCCTAACACCTCAAATTGCACTTCAACATCAACAAGATATTGGTATAAGTGTAAATAATTTATTGCAAAGTTTAAGATCGTAAGTATTAATAAGTGTAATAAGTAATAAATATATTTTTTTCTTATTAAATTTTTAATTTATCAATTGATTCTTATAGAGTCCTCAATAAATTGGAAAAAGATATACAACCAAACGATAAGATAATACTTGATCTATATGAAATGTTGATTAATTTTAATGCAGAATTACGTTTTGAAGAATTATCAAAGCTGACACCTCTCGATGTTTTCTGCTGTGTGAAATTAAGAAAGTCGAAGTTAGATAAAGGTTATGAACAATTGCAAGAGCTTGCTATACATTTCTGTAGAATGGCAAATTTTCAGTGTAAATAGTGGTCTTATCGATAAACAATTAAAAAGAATCAAAATATATAAGATAACGCGCATCAAGGCTGTTGTAAAACAAAATTAAGAGAAAATATTAGTACTCGTCGTTGAATATTATCTTTATTTTTTTAAGTCGTTAATTATCTATATAAAATAAAGTACGAGTGCATACGACTGAATGAAATTTTGAAAACAAGGAAAATTTTTTCTGGATTAAGTTCTATACGAGTGTGGTTTTTCTAAAAAGTTTTAAAAATTTGTATAAATTTTCACAAACTTATGCTTATTTATAAATAAGCATATTGCGTCTTATTAATTTAGAGTATATAGTATATTAAGCTATAAAGTTACTAATAGAGTAATGCATTAAAATTTTGTGGTAAATTTATATATTTATGAACTTGAGTCTATGAAAAACACTTTTCCTCTAGCACTTTTATAATTAACATAAAATTAAATACAATACTTATATTGTAATCTAATAAAAATAAATATTTATTTATTTCTAGTAACGTTTAGAAAATTTTTTATTTTACTTATTTTGTAATAAATATTAATAAAATGTTTGTAAATTATTAACTTTTTTTGCCTGTTAAATGATCGTCAAATGTCTGTTGATTTAAAAGGTAATAGACGTTTCACTAATTTAATATACAAGAGTGTAAATATAAGAAATAATAAATTCATGTTAAAAATTTGTATTTTATACAAGTGTACAGTGTAAATTACCATATTACTAACGTATACAATTTAACCTTTAGAGGGCCGGTACTTGAGAAATTTTAAAAAATGGTTGTTTCTATAGAAAAGTGATTTGAAGCATATTAATAAAATGTCAAATGTTTGGAGGTCAGTGGCCTTACGCCAAATGGCGTATCATGGGCCTCTAAAGGTTAAAGAAGAAACTCTACATACTTTTGTACCAATAACAGTAAAAAAGTAGTATTTCAATAAATCTTTTGTTTCTAAAACCAAGTGTTTTTTTTACCTTTTAATTCTATGTTTACTTTATCTTAAAGGTGTATTTAAAGACGGCTTGTTAACATCCATGATTTTCGGACATGTTATACAGATTATTCGATGCTCAAAGGGAAAAAAATAATTTTAATTTAATGAGCAATAAAATTCAATAGTAATACCTGGGGAATGATATTTTTAGTTAATCACGCAGCTTCTAAAGTCTTCAATTTAGAATAATTGTTTTGTTTTTGTTCTTTATTTTTGAAAATATTTAATATTTGATAATTGTTTTAATATTAAGAAGTAATATTTTATCTTATAACTAAAATTTTAATTTTAAATAATTATCAACATATGAAATTCTAACAAGATTGTGTCTTAAGCAACAAAAAAAGAAAAAAACATTGAAAAATATCAACTCTTTATTAAAATATCCTCAAGAAACATATATTTTTCATCATCAAGCCTGGCACTAAGAGCGCTGCTATAGAAAGAAACTAAAATCGCGAAAAGTACTTTGGTGCTCCTCCTTATCCATCATCCACACAGACATCGACACAGAAACCAAAAACTCATCACAGCCGCGGTGAGCTTATCCCTACAAATCAACCAAACTCAATTGGTATACAGCAAAGGAAAGCCCTCCTTGGGCGGCTGGAGCCAGTTGTCCCTGGAGTAGCTGACGTTCCTCGTCTCGATAACGTGAAAAGTATACGCGTGCCTGGACGTCTCGCTTTTATTGGCGTTAGAGTAATGAACCACCTGGCCGTGGAGCAGCACGCAGGCGCCTTTGCGCACCTCGACGGGCCTGAAGCTGCTCTGCTGGTAGTAGGGAGCGGGTTTGTCGTAGACCAGAAGGTCCTGGGCCAGTGGGTCCTTGTTGCGAAGGTAGCGTCTGTGCACGCCGCTTTTGTGGGAGCCCGGAGCTATCCAGAGGCAGCCGTTTTCTTTGGTCGCGTTGTCCAGGGCTATCCAGAAGCCGACTAGCTTGACTGGTTCTGTGTACAGGTAGCTGGCGTCCTGGTGCGTGATGACTGTGAGGGCAAGGATTTTTAAAGATGTAGTGAATGATTTTTGCACTTTTTATGCTTGATAAATAATTTGCGTTAAGAAAAAAGTCCCACCTTCCGATCCGATTCCAGGATTCTTATAGATGTACATCGACTGGCAGACGGCCGGCTCGGTGAGCTCCAGCTGGAAGGCGATCTCCTTGACTTTCTCGCTGAAAGTGTACTTCTTGAAGACGGGATGCTGCCAGTGCAGGGCGTGCGCGACCTTAAAACGCATTATACGAAATTATTCGAGGCTGTGGAGAGAAAATGGAGAAGAAAAAGGGAAGCTTTTGTAGGTCAAGCATTAAAATTCAAAAGCTTCGCGCGCAAGCTTACCTTGTTAAGGGATACCCGGGGATGAACTTTCAGTCTGCCGTCCGGCTCCAGAGCCTCCGATTCGAAAAAGTAGCTGATTTTGTCGGCGCTGTCCAGGAAGTATCTCTCTTTACTCTGGGAGAGAAGAAAGCTTTTGTTAATTAAAGATGCTGGCTTATTTGGGTCGTCGATTAAAGTATCGGGTCGCTTTGTATTTGGAATGTTGTAGAGAAAGTAACTGGATATTATTTTAGTTATTATAAAAACGTGACGTCGACATAAAAAAGTTGTTCAAAAATTAATTCTATAAGTAATTTATATTTATTTTGATAGCAATATTTCATAATTTATATATCATTGTATTCAGCATATTCAGATTTAACGATGAACGAAAAAGGCAAAACACGAAGAGTATCTAGGCATTACCTGCTGTTGATCAATTGTACTGAAAACCTTCCTCTCCTTCTCGGACGGCAGATTAGACGTGAACTCCTCGCCGGCCGACTTTAATTCTTCGACTTCCTCCGGCTTGAAAAAATCCTCCAGCACGACGAAGCCGTCCTTCTCGAACTGCGGCCGAGCGGCAAAAGAAAAGCGGAAAGCTTAAAAATCGATGAATACACAGCGGCGGTCATAAAAAAAAAGAGGCTGCGGGGGTGGGTGGAAGAATGAAAGAGGAGCAAGAAGAAGTGCGCCCCGTGGAAAGGAAATTTTAAGTTGCGAATTTGAAATTCAAACGAGAGAAAGAGAGATAGGAGAGATAGAGAGCTTCTGTAGCTCGCCACTCGCGGGAATAATAATCAAAATTAATGCAATTATTCAGTAATTTCCGGGGCAGTTCTCGCCCGAGCCACCCGCGCGGGGGAAATACTTTCTCGGGATTTATTAAAACGAAATAAATTTATAATTCGCCTTAATTCGGGCTAATAGTATGTAAACGTTTTGTCGTAATTTTTTGCTTTTGAAAGAAGAGCTTTTTTTTTGGTTTTAGGTATCCGGTGTCTTTATTCATACTGGGTTAATTGTTTGCGTCTTACTTTAATACGTTTTTGTTTGAATTTTGTATAAATCGAGGAAATGTTAAACAAAACTTCATTTGCGGTGTTACATCGATAACAATAACAAGAATTTATTCGGGAATTTAATTTACATTTTGGACAAAATGTTCTCTGATTCATACGTGCTTTCTGGTGACCTGTATTAAAGTACAATTCAATTTCCATTTTGGAGTATTATAATAGTAGTTATATATTTCACATTGAAAATCGAACAAATTTGTATTATTACTGCAGTTAAATTTAAATTAATAGTAGTATGTTTTTACATTATTACTATTTACTTGACGCATAGCAACAAAAAGAGATCATTAGTAAAATAATAAGCAAGCTTCCAATTAGTAAATTTCAAACAACAAAAGTTGGCTAGTGTAAAAATAATATTAATGATGGGAAAAACAAATTCAAAAGCATCCGTCTTATCAAAATATATTATAGAATAGCAGGCACCAGCATACGAAAATACTTGTTGATATTACACAAAATGTTCTTACATAGTGCTTTTACTTCGCTAGGTGAACTCCGTACAGGATCTATTTAAGACACATTAGTGCACTGGAGAGAGGACTGCAAAATTTGCTTTTTCTCTCGCAATCATGTAATTAAACTGATTCCGCTCTACTTGAGGGCACCCTCATATTTAGCTTTTAGAATGTACGTAAATAGGTTTGGTATGTTCAAATGTCTCATGATCTCTAAATAAAAAGGCCGTAAGTATTTCAAGTTTAAATTTGCGTTATCTTGAAAAACGATTTAATTGACTTATTTGGTTAAATCAGGAAGCGAGAGAATGCAACTACACTAATTTTAAAAATTAGTTCCAAGAATCATCTCTAAAAATATTAAAATTTTAAAACTTTTTTAATGAAGTTTTAAGTAGATCATTGAAAATTCATAAAAATTCAAAATTTGCACAAGAGCGTCCAGTTTGGAAACTTTAAAATCTGATGTATAAAAACTGAGATGAGAGGAAATATATGTCAGTAGGATAATTGAAGTTCAGCACAAATGCAGGAGGGAGGAGTTAAGTTAAAGAAAAATTTGAATGAAATTTAAATCATCCTAACTTTTTCATAGCAGATGATCCAAAATGTCGAATTACGCAGAATTTACAAGAAAAAACTCTACTAATAAATCCCAATACGCGCACACACACAAATATCCAATAAACCAAACGCACAACAATCCAGCACCTCCCAAAAACCCAAAAAACCCAAACAAAAACCGATCCTCACCAGTCACCCAAGCCACACTCCCAGCTCTCCCCGCAGCAATCAATTACGCAAGCGCGAGAAAAAGCGCGCTCCTCACTCCCCCCGGCAAAAAAGCCCTGGATAAAACAGCCAAGAAGAATCCAAGCTTCGCGCGTAATTGAAAGTATGCAGTATCGCGCCTCGCCGTTTATCCGCGGCGCGCGCGACGATAAATCCTCCTGTATATAAGGACTGCACACGCGCTGGCCGAAATTAATGACTCCTAAATTGTCTTCCGCTAGCGAGTCACCTATGCAGCCCTCGCAGCTTTGCAGCCGGAATTTCCGGCCGACTGTGGAATTTTAGGGAGGCGGGAAGACGGAGTCTAAGAGTGCGGAAAGTTAGCATGTGCGGGGAAAAATTTATATAATGGGGGAGCCGGCTGGAGGGTTGAGTTTGCGTGGATAGTTGTGTGAGATTAAGATAGCGTATTGATGAGGTTTATGGTTCGTCGAGAGGTTTATTTTTTCAAGTCTATGAGAAGTAAAGTGCATTTTAGCAAAATCGGCGAGACTCGTTAAAATTTCCGTTACCGGCTCATTACTTCCCCATTAATTACCGCTTAAATCTCCGTTTTCCCCGTAATCCAGCCTAACAACCTCATTCGCAAAGTAACCTTCGCAACTGCCAAACCATCCCACCCACTCACCCAACCATCAAAAAAGACCCATAAACAAAGGCCTCAGGTCAGTCCACACCCCAGCCTACCATTAAACCCTACATCTCTAAAATTTCGGCAGCGATTCGAATATCGCCCAGCGATATATATGCAGCTCTCAGAAGAGAGGCGGGCTTCCCCGAGCGCTATTGTCTCGGCGAGGTGCGCGCGGGGGGAACAATTAAATTTATGCCCGTGGAAACGCGCCGGCGGCGTCAAGGAAGTGCCCCAGTTAATGACGCTTCGGGAGAGTTATGCGCTCGGGCCTCTCGCGAAGACGTTAACTGCCTGCGTGTTTTTCTCTACTAGGCCGCGGCAATACCGCGCCGGCAATTAGTCACGTTTTATGACTAATCGAGGAGAGAGCCTCTCCGGAACAATTGAACGCGCACTGCTTTTTCGCGATTTTTTTTTTTTTTTTTACACTGGGTGTTTATATTCCCGGATGCGTGATGTATGTTTATGGAGGATGATTAGTTTTTATTGTTTCGGAGGGGAGATTGATTATTATTGGCTCTGCGTTCGAAGGATTCGCCGAGTTATTACCGGGAATTTGTCAGCGGGCTTTTCTGGAATGAAAAGTACACCTATCCGATTCCGCCGGGATAAAAAATTTAATCGCCGTAATATTCTCTTCCCTATAAAAAGTTCAACGCCCTCGAATAATCTCCGAGCGATCCGGCGTCCTTTATTATCGCGGAAAAAGCTTTCCGTCTAATTGACTTTGGCCGGCGGGTTTAGCATCAGATTTTGAAACGGATCGCTAAATAGCCGCTTCCTTCGTATATCTATCTCTAGGCGGCGGCATCGGAGCGTCGGCGATGGAGAAAGATTCGAATCACTCTTTTCTCCACGCGCGTCGAATAAAACGAGTCAAAGGTCGCTCTATTTCGAACGCTTCCGGGTGCTAGGCTGCTCTCGATCGCTTGAGGTATATACGCGCTCGAGTGGAACGAGATGATTGCAAGATTTATTTGTCGCGGGTAGGAGAGCTCTTTGGAGGGCTATTATTTATATATACACGTGCAAGCGCGAGGATTAGTGGGAGGTTTAGTTAATAAGTGGGGAAGTGTGGGGGCTTGTGGGTGCTTTTAGGCTGTTTTGCTTTAATGGCTGGTTGTATGTATAATAGATAAAACGATTTTTGGAGATTCGGAGTCTGGGTTTTTGCATATGTTGTTATTTTTATATTATTGTTTGTTATTCATTAAGCAAGAACAATTTTAATCCGAATGGAAAATAATTTATATATTTTATTAAGTTTTATTATAATTGCCTTTGTGCTTCAAGTTCGTCTGAAATAATTTGTGAATAATTAAAAAGATTTAAAAAGCACAATGTAAATCATGATTGCTTGGCACCGTAAACTGAATATTTTATTATAATTATTATTCAAAGCGAATGATAAAATTTTATAGTCAGCTTTAAATGAAATATTACTTTATTTAAGATAAAATGCATCGTAATTGAAGAATGCAATGTTTGTAAAAGCGCTTGTCGAAAATAAACGAGCAGGGGGCTCGCGGGTAAATTTTATCAGACTTATAAATAACAAAGCTACAAATAGTTCGAAGATCACAGATAAAGTGAAATAATGTGTTGTGGTCTTTTATCACTCGGACGAGATTAGAAGTTTCCGTTTACGTTTACATTTTTTTTCGAAATCCTTTTTCCATTAGCTTTTATTCTTAATATTAATAATACGAAACAAACTGTTTTTATATTTTATTAAATATAATTTTTATAATTTTTTATTATTTTTAAAATAGAACAAGATACATCTGCACTTGAATGCGTAATATTTCTTTAGTGTAACGTTATACACTTATTGACAATGCAATTTTTAGCAGTGTATAAACTTGTTTTACAAGAGCGCGCGATGATGCAACAACCTCAAATACCTGATGCTGATTTTATAACTATAAATAGGTAGAAGTTAATTTAATTTGAAACATTATTTCCCGAGTATAATATTTTTGGACGGACTTTGTTATTTTATGACATTTTCAAATTCATTTATATTAATTAAGTCTTTCAAACTTAGTCGTAGTTTATCGTTATTGTAATTAAAAAAGATATTCCGCTGCATAAATCCTATACTTTACCGGAACTCAACCGAATCTCCAACTCAACTCGCCTCACAAACCGACCTCAAACCTTTAAAACTCCATTCTCCGCAATCTCTCAGCGGTCATTACGACAAATACTCCAGCCTCACTAATTACACAAAGCACCATTACACTACACTTAAACCATCCTCTTAGCGCCAAACCTCCAGCACCACCAAATTACCTGATTAAAAACGTCCTTCATCCTTAAAAAAGCTCCCTCCGCTCCTTTCTAAACTCAAACCCACACCGAAAAAGCAGCAACTGCACCTCGAGACAAAAACCCGCCGTCCGTCTTTTCTATATGTCCGTCGACTGCGATGCTTGTCTCTTCTCGGCCAGTCGGTCACTCGGTCCAACGCATAGCCGCCTCTCCGCTCGTCAATGTTGCACTAGCGTCGAGGCGGAGGGAGTTCCGAGAGCGCCGAGATAAAGCACGCATTGATTCGCTGCGGCTGTCTTATCGAGGCGAAGGAATTTTACCCGAGGGCCGATATGGGCTTTTGCTGAGCTTCAGATAGGATGAAGCTGCTTTTGGTGGTGTTTGGAAAGAAGTTTGGGGGCTTGCTGTTGTTTTGCTTGGGAGGGATTGCGATATATTGGCTCGGCGATTGCGTGGTTTGTTGCCGGTGATTGATAGATAATTTATTGTTTGTTTTCGGCGGGGGTGATAGGAGAGAGTATTTCTGGAGCTGGGAAGTTTATCGTTTGAAATGGCAATGTTTTTGCTTCTTTGTTTCATGTTTGTAATTACGATTAGTTACATTGTCGGCTCTCAGGCAAAATTTGGTTTAATCAATAATAGTTTAATTGTTGAAATTAAAAATTTGTTGAATCAGAAAAAGTCCAATAAAAACTAAAATTAAATGTATCAATGCTTCATTACAAATCAAACGTCAAAGTTAAAGCGCACTATTTAATTAATCGCGATACTTTAATCGTCATTTTCGAAACCAAAAGCATCGCGCCAACCCAGCTCTAAAAATCATTCCCGCAAAATCCATTTTCCCAACCGCAGCGCATAAAACACTCATATCAAACAGCTTATTTGTCAGATACACATATCCATTGAGCGCTAACGAATCGCGGCAAAATTAAAACCTCGCGCGCACCGCAACAGCCACACCTATAGTTCTATGCTCTCTGTCGCATATTTTTCCTACGGTCCTTTGAATAAATTTCGGGGCTGAAATTGCAGGAAGCCTTATTTGGGTCGAGCGTAATTACAAGCTGATTTCGAATGTTAAGCCCGAGCTCCCCAGCCCTTGGGAATTTTGCGTACACTTTGCGGCTAGCCAAAAACGCGCCGGGAGGAAATTTGACACTCATGGATTTATCTATAATCGCGATATCAAACGCGACCTGCTCTCCGGAGATTCGGCATTAGCCGGGTAAGTGACAGGTATGTGTGTACGCGAGTTGGAAAGAATAAACTTAACGCGTGTATTGACAAAAAATTCATTAATTTAACCGCATGATGTATGCATTTGTTTGGAATTTTTGCAACAGAGTATCAATTATATAATCAATCGATAAATAATACGAGCCTATACATCAAAAACGAACTAGAGACGCATACATAATTATTACACGCAGCAACATCGTTACAAGCAAAATAAAACGTAACCGCTACCGAGCGTCCACTTGTTGGCGCAACTAGCCATGCATATGAAATCAGACGAGCGGCATTACAATCTTTCTGCGTTTATATGCAAATCACGCGCTCGAGGAGCTTGAAGTCCAGAAAAAGAAGTTCATCTAAATCACGCGCGATCAAATTTAATTTTTTTCCTCTCCGCGCGCGGCATGTGTCCTCGTGTCTTTGCGGCGCTGACACGCCGCGGAAAGCGAAAGCTAGCGGTCGAACTTTTATGAATAATGCATTTTCACGTGCACGAGCATACGGCCCTCTCTTTCGTCGTAGAGCGGCGCGCGCGTATGTAAGTATATAGTCAGCGAAACGCAAAAAGCCAGTCCGGAGCTCCTCATGACACGGAGGTGAAAATCCGGATCGTAAAGTACGCCGCGCGGCTGAAGGAGGGGAGTTTGGAGCCCGGCCAGAAAGCGACTCTCTTTCCGACGACTGCTATCGGGAGCGCGAGCGCGGTCTCTCTTGTTCGGGCCTAGAATTAATTGCCGCTTTGCGATATTTCTCCGCTCTATCTCGCGCTTTGGCCGAGTTGTCGCTTGGCCGGCGACACGTGAGGGTTAGAGCGAATAGTGGCAGTGGACGAGTTTTAGAGGGTTTTGGTTTTTTTGGGATTTGTTGGGTTGGGTATTGGGTTGTAGTTTTTGGTTTTTATGTGGCGGTGTTGGTTTGTTTTGGGGAGATGAGTTTTGAATGTATGCTGGAGCGCGGTTTTTCGGGAGTTGACTCGAACGTTTACTTTATTATTGCAAGTAATTTGTGTTAATCAAGTGAGAAATGAAATTTAGGAAAATTCATGTACTTACGTACACTTGTGTAAATAAGAATTTTTCAATAAAATTGGTTGATTAAATTAAAAAAATTATTAAATTTTTAAAAAAATAAAAAAAAAAAATTTTTATTGGGGGCATTTTCATGAATTTTGTACTCATATAATTCGTGTGAAATATTTTTATTGTTTACATGATGAAATAATTTAAATACAGTATTTACAAAAATAATGATGCATGAAATTTATTTGACAAAAAGAACAATGAAGTGCGTTGATAATGTTACAGTACAAAGTAATCTCTTTTAATTTAATAATTGAATTGATTTCGCCTTACAGATACTTAAAAAGCGTCATACCGAATCAGTCAGTAATCAAAAATATATGTAAGAAAAAAACGTCAATATATAAACAAAAACTCATTACAGATTCAATCTTACTGTTACTATTATACAGAATCAATTCTTATACAGCTACCACCCACGGTGACCGGACCCTTCCTCGTTCGATGATACAACAGGCGTGAACTTTTCCTCCGCCTCGATCGGCTTGGTATTCTTTCTCAAATTCGAGCGTGCGTCAATGTCCAGAATTAGTTGCTCCTCGGTAACAGGCTCAAAAACCACTTCGATCTCCTGTGGTTGCGATTCGTTAGTTAGTTCTTGTTCGGCGTTGGTGTTCTCGTTGATATCGCTCTGAAATCAAATAATAAAGGCATTGTTAGTTTTTTGTCAGTGATTTTTAAAAAGAAGATCTGTTATAATAATTTTTAATAATAATAATTTAATTTTTTGTATGTTCAGTTTTTTAATAGGCAACTTACTAAATTTAAATCAGTGAAATTCACTGTAAGTAGTGAATATTCACGACTTATCAGTGAATTTCACTGATTTAAATTTAGAGAGAACTGACGCTCTAATATATTGGCAAACAATAAAATCGAAGGAAAATGGTTAATCGAAGAAAAGAAAATGATTCTTACCCCAGTTTCAGTTTCAGCAGATGCCGAGGCCTCTTCTATCGGCTCTTCTTCAACGGGCACCTCCTCGTCTTCTCCAAAATTCAGCTCCTTATGCGGCTTCAATCCCAAAGCATCCTGAATTTGGCCAACAACGAGCGGCTTACCGACACTAACCGTACCGATCAGCTCCTGAGCCCTGTCCGCCGCGCTTTTAATCGCTTCCACCTTCTTCTCCGCGAGCTTCTTAACGAAACCCGTCGTCCCCTCCGTCAAATTGTGAATTAAACCGAGCTTCTTGTTCACAACCTTGTCAATAAACTCCTGCTTCCTGTCAGCGAGTTCAAGCTCCATCTTCGTCTTGTAATCGATAATATTTTGAACGACCTGCTGACTGCCGCTCACGAAGTTTTTCACGACCGTCTGCTTCTTCTCGATCGCGCCCTGGATTATCTTCTTCTTCTGGCCCGTCGCGTTGAAGATCGCCTCGACGATCGCGTCCTTCTGATGGCTCAGGTTCTCCACGAGCTGCTGCCTTTTGTCCTCAATCCCGCGCACGATGCTGGCTGTTTTGTTATAGAAGCCCTGCTTAGCGTCCAGTACGTGGTGGACGATGCTGGCCGTCTTGTCGTAAATATCCTTCTTCATGCTCTCCATGCCCTGGACCAGCATCTGCTTCTTGTGCTCGATGTTGGCCGCGAGCTCGGCTTTTGT